>BLSH010008165.1:317630-343021 GCA_018402905.1 Glandirana rugosa
ACAGTGCACTGAGACCGGTCAGTGTCTCGACCTCTAGCGTCGGGGCCTTCCTTCTCCCCGTCTTCTACCTGCAACGTCCGAAGTAAACGTCCATTCACCGTGTATTACCCGATGATACGCTACGTCGATGAAACGTCCCCTTACATCTCCTTCCTCCGGTTTGTGTAATAGCCACGACGTTTTCGTGTCTTTCTCCTCCTTTAACGATTCAGATCCTTCTATCACTAATGTACCTAAAAAAGGTTTTATCTCCTTCCTTAATAGACTTAGCAATTTCCTCCTCTTTCTGTGCTTTTGCAGCACCGATAATGTGTTTGGCCTCCTTCCTCTACATTCCCCTGCAAAGTAGCTGCATCGCATAGTAGCCCATTATGTGCCACTTACCTGCAAATGAAGCCTGCAACGTCCATCTTCTGCCCCTCTTCCTTCCGGGGCTGCGATCTCCAGCTCTGTGACTGGCCAGAGTCACGTGACATTACTCCTGCACATGCGTGCGTGAGCCGCTAGTCACTGCACAATCACAGTGAAGAGGCTGTTTCTTCACTGCGCATGTGCCAAAATAACATCGGCACATCTAGGAAACTGTATATCTCCTAAACCGTGCAGGTTTGGGAGATATGCAGGGCATCTACAGGTAAGCCTTATTATAGGCTTACCTGTAGGTGAAAGTGGTTGTCACGAGTTGACAACCACTTTAAATGTTCAACTGTCTGCAAAGACATAGAGGAATGTACAAGGGTTCTTGAAAAGATTTCCCGCACTTTTTCAACTCTAGTAAATATAAATAAGTGCAGAAACTTTTTGAAGACCCCTCGTACTTCCACTTTCCATCTGCTATTTGAAAACAAGAATAAAATACCTTCTTCCTTTGGAAGCATACAAAGTGGAAAAATAAAGAATACTTTCCATTTTGGACAAATGCTGTTGATTACTCAGCATCAGTAAGTTTTATTTTATTATAATAAAATAAGTTTTATTTAATATTTAATATCATAACTTTTATTTTATTATAAAGGCATACCAATAGCTACAGCAGACCTTGTGAGTAATTCTGGGGCCCAGCAGTACAGGGGGCTCAAGGATCTCGGGTCACATATTTACTAATCCATGCAGCAGTAGCATATGACAATTTTGGATAAAAAACACAAATACAATTTTTGTATCAATCAATTCAGGTATCAGTCAGCCATTATAGCATTCATACAGTATGTTGTTTATAGGTCTCAGTAGAGGTACTTAAAAACGAGGCTAAAAAGCATGGGGGCCTTGTAATAATATTTATAAAGAGGTCCCAACTAAGTTGTAGTTATGTCCTAGCACCTAATTTCAACCCTAATAACTGCTGTTTGAGTGGAACGCCTAATAAAGATCCAGCTAAGCCTCAGACAGGCAGAGCTGGGGAATCTGCGATAATAGCAGTCATCAGCATAATTAAATACTGTTTTGTTCTGCGTTTAATTACACTTGATCTTTGATTAATTATTAATTGATTCTTTATTTATGAAGAAATCTAAACCTTATCATCCTAGGGCAGAACCTTCTGTGGCTTTAATTTTTCCCTCATCTGCATAATAATCCTACAGGACTTCCTTACTTGAAATGTATGCAAACAGAGGCATATAACCAATTTTGCCACCAGGGGGGCAAGCAGCATGTGAATAGCGCCTTTAGTCAAGAGCTGGATTCATGGAAGCTGCAAAACTGACTAATTGATTAAGCATCTCAACAGGTCCTGAAGAGTAAGATTCGATTAGGATAATTTATAGCGATTCTATCTTTTGTCATCATTTGTCTTTGAAAACACACAACAAGAACAAGCATGGAGCTGTCAGTGTGAGCTATAGCAAGCACTAGATCATCAGTAACTGCAGAAAGCTTAACTCCACACCTCTCTGCCTACACAAACATCCTTTAACATAAGCTACTAAAAAGGTTACAAGCTATAAAAACAAATATACACTACTTACCAAAAAAAATAGTTGCTCCAAGTTCATATTGGCTTATTAAAAAATACTGTTGCTCATATCTGTGCTTTTTTTCTACCTTAAACATTTATTTCACTGTGAATGTCTTAGCGGTAATGAAGAATGAAGGCAAAACAATGGTCTGAGTTTGACAAATTAACTTGTGATTTGGAGAATCAGTGAAGCGAAGAACAGACAATCCTAACTATACTAATTAAATGAGCTTGCAACATTTATTTTAATGCAAGAGAGCCAGCCATATGAGGATGAACATTTTAATTTATTTCACATTGACATTATGAAAAATTTGTTTGATACCAATTATGTTCAGAAACAAGTCATCAGCATCTAGCCTGTGTATGAAATTTACATGTTTAATGCAGTTTGACCTTCCCAAAAGAAAGCACTTTTTTCACTTTTAGAGTTAGGTAATGTTTGGAAATGTTGGTATTTTCTTTACCCTCTTCGTTGATTAGTTGTTGATTAGTTGTTACCCTATGCCCCCAATTTGCTTCTTTCAACAAAACAATCTTGTGATTTGCTCCATTATTATATTGTACTCCACTGCGAATCAAAAACAAAAATATTATTTATGAATTTCATTCGCTAAAGAGTTTACAACCTTATGTGTGTACAAAAGGCACACATACACATTCTGAGAGGAAAACAGCGGACTTAAGATGACCATACACAGACTGAATTTCATCCCTTTCATGATGAATCAGCCATAATTTGATCCATTGGTGGCTCGCTGGCACCACCCAGCTTGACAAACTTAGATATAAAGATCGAGGGAGCCGGGCAGAAAATTGACAGCCAAAAAGTGACTGCAGCCAATCAGATGCAGTCAATGTTTGGGTATTTTGACAGCTGCGGGTGCTCGATGTCAGAATACAATAGCTGGGAAATGTGTCCACCCATGCTGTTTAGCATTGATGGAGGAATAACGTTAGATTTTTTTTCAGCCTGCAGGCTCATCAATGTATGCATGTATGGCCAGCTTTACCAGCATTTCTGCAGTATAGGAGAAATTCTGATCCATTAAAGGAAGCCCTCCTTAATTATACAGACACACATTAGGGTTAGTTTTGAGTTGAACATGGTCAATTTACCAGATTATTTTTCACCCAAAGTAGATATAAACCCTAATGAAATGTCATTCAGTTTACTGGACCATTGTATATAATCAACAGCAGCCTCTTTCCAGCAACTTCCATCTACATGCACTCTAGTCATAGCTGCATGGCATTTCTTAGCATTTCGTGATACAATGTGTGTTGAAACTGCCATTTGTAGTCACCTTAAGAAGCCTATGTGATAGGGTGTCCATGCAGGAACACAACTTGGAGCCAGATAGTTCTCAATCTTTAACAGAAAGTGTTTGACCAAGGACCTTCATGGCAGGATTACCAAGTAGTATTTTAATGAAAGCTGCAGATTTGAAAACATTGAAGGGAATTCATGAAGGCTGCTGCCAGGCTCATCCAGCCTACCACCTGTTCACAGCTCTGAAGAAGGGGGCGCGCCCCCGAAACGCGTTAGAGTGCATATGTGCATATGTGAAGCTGGAGAAACCCCATGTCATCCTTCAATGTACTTGCTGTATACTTATGCACCTTTGTGAGTATGCATTTTGTTCGTTTTTTTTTTATCAATAAATACCATTTTTTCTCGGATAATGCACTAGGGCTTTGTGCCTTCCCTTTGTTTGATTTTGCAACTGTTCAGTGTCTGCTACCCCTCTCTGCCACTCCCATCATTAGCTTCTGCTCACCCAATGCATTACAATTAAACTACTAACAACAACTTACAAAGCCATCCACAACTCAGGCCACAGCTACATCACTAACCTAGTTTTAAAATATCAACCTACTCGTTCCCTTTGTTCCTCCCAAGACCTCCTGCTCTCAAGCTCCCTCATCACCTCCTCCTATGCTCGCCTCCAGGACTTTTCCTGAGTCTCTCCCATCCTATGAAACTCCCTACCCTAACCTGTCTGATCATCTTCTACGTTGTTTACTTTTAGATGATCCCTGAAAACTCTTCTCTTCAGAAAAGCCTATCCTGCACCTACCTAAGAACTGTACTTTTATTTTCTCCATCAGCTCATCCCCCACAATTTTACCTTTTGTATCACTTGACCCCCCTCTTAGATTGGAAACTCTAACGAGCAGGGCCCTCTGATTTTTCCTGTATTGAATTGCATTGTAACTGTGCTGTCAGTCCTCACGTTGTAAAGCGATGCGCAAACTGTTGGCACTATATAAATCCTGTAGAATAATAATAATACTAAAAAGAATTTATCAAAACTGAAGCAGGCAGAATCTGGAGCAGCTGTGCATGCCAACCAACAAGTTTTTATCTTTCATTTTCAAAGCTTAACTAAGAAGATAGTTGCTGATTGGTTGGCATGCACAGCTGCTCCAGATTCTGTCTGCTCTAGCTTTGATACATTTCCCCTATTGATTTTTTAAATTACATTAATAAAGTAAAGCCTATATGAGAGTTAATGGGCTTACATATACTTTACATAAGTCTTTATGATTGCCTGATTCAAAGATTAACCCTTGGAATATATAACAACAATACATTTTAATATAGTTATGAATTTATTACAAAATACTTAAATGTTTGTAAATCTGAAAACTGTCAGGACAATACTATGATTCCAATTGCAGGTAAAATAGCTCCCCTTTCAAGTATATATTTACCTAGTTAACTGCAATTCAGTTTTAAAATACCCCTAATTTTTATATTTGGATGTTCTAATGCTGCCAGTCAAGTATCACTTCTTTAAGAAAAACGCCATCGGCATTGACATTGGTAAAAGAATAACATAATTACAAATAATATTATTATTATTATGTGATTTACGGTAGCAGAGTTGTGTGAGTGAATGGTCTGAAGAAATTATCCTTGGTATCAGTCATAATGAAGAATCATATATATAGATGTATATAACAGCAGTAGGAGGTAATGAGGGCAAAATGACATACTGGAGTTGAGAATGACTGACCTATTTGTGTCACGTCACATGGCTAATGGGAGAATTATACACTAGTAAAGCTACAGATAGAGAAATCAGCCAGTCTAGATCTCACTGAAAAATAGAGATAAATGGCAGTATTGATTACGGGATTGTTGCATTCTGTAAACATGCTCTTTGGAGACAAGGAAAGATGTTGGCTTTTCCCTACATATAGCTGTTTCAGACCAAATGACATCTTTGCAGTCCAGCACAGGGAACCCAGTGCTGCCTTGCTGCATACATATTTTAAAGCAGAAATTTAGCAATAATAATACATAAAAAATCTATAGCTTCAGTGATCCAACTTACCTGTAATAAAGGATATTCCGTGCCATGCAGGCAGCTGCTGTGCTGCAGACACCATGTCTACCTAAAGGATCTCCCATAAGCCTGAAGATATCTACTCGGGAGGTCTTCTATCCATATATGTTCTCACTTACTATCTGAGAGGGTGTCCTAACCAGCTGGCTTCTTCTCAGATCCTCATAGCTTCTATTAGCATCCATCAATTTTCTTATACTACACCAATATCAATTAAGCTTCTCGTTTTATGGTCTTGATGGGAGATCTCAGCAGGTAGGCCCCTGTGGTTTTTGCCTCCCTCTGATAGCGGAATTGTTCATGGTGGTGGCATCAGCAACTATCCCTGGTTTTATATGCAGAGGTTGATATCCTTTCATATATCTTCATTTTAAGGCAGTGTTTTTCCTGCTACAGACACCTCTGAAGAAGAGTCCTCAAAACGCATTAGGGTGCCTTCACCTATATCACTTTGGGACTGTTCCCCTATAATCGCTGTTCTTTTATCCAATTTCTGTATTATGTATATATATATCAGTTTCTGTGAACAATATGTATTCTAGCATGTCTATTGCAGGATGCTTTTTAACTTTTTGTACCAATTATTACCACAATCTTTTATTGTTAATATTCTTTAGTTTGTGCCTTTAGAGCCCCATTCCCCAGAGGGGGATCTGTTCTATGTATTACAGAATATGAAACCATATCTTAAAATATATACTGTAGACTTAGATCATAGAAGAACAGAGATCCATATGCAACTCTCATTGATTTAAGTGTAACAGTCTTGATGTAAAAGCTTCCCGTTGCAGATATTTGGGTATACAAATTACTAAGAACATGTCGGATTTTGCTGCCTGTTACCTCCAACCGCTTTTGGCCTCACTCAAATCAAGCTGCTCTTCTTGGTCAGCACTCCCCATAAATTTGGTAGGGAGAATAAATTTGATTAAAATGATGATCCTACCATAGTTTAATTATATGTTTCATAACTGCCTGGTTTGGATCCCCCTTGCTTTTTTAGAGATATAGACAGATGTATACTTTCTTTCATCTGGAATGGGGCCTCCCCCTGTATAGCTATAGCTATGTTGCCTCTCCCTACATGGCTAGGTGGGTTGGCTCTCCCAGATTTCCGGGTGTATTTCTGGACAGCAGTGATGTTCTCGGTCCATTGGTGGATCCAGGGTTCTAGAACGAATGCTGCCGCCTGTTTGGAGGCTGCATTCCTTGGATCCCTGATGGACCGTAACCTAATATATAGGGGCCCACAGGCATATGATATTCTCGCCATGTTGAGGATTTGGAGAGCTGAAACAAGAAAATTCACTACCCCAGACGGATTATCACCAGCTCAACCTTTATGGGGTAACCCTAAATTTCCACATTAACGCACTGTGCAGGACCTCCATCTATGGGCACGACATGGAATCAAGACTATAGGGGACATTATACCATCAGGTGTCGTATTAAGTTTTTCACAGCTGTCTCAGAGGTTTGGTCTGCCAGGTTGGATGCTATATAGATACTTCCAGCTTAGGCATACAGTGGGGCTCAGTTTCCTAATTCTCCCAATATTAAGCTGGATCCTATTGAGGAATTATGGTCCCTAGAGTCCTAACTAAGCCTCTGTCAACTCTTTATGGAGCTCTCTTATCAACAGATGTGCCTAGATTGGAAAAGCTTTCGGAGCTCTGGAAGACGGATATCCCAGCCCTAGATGGGGAAGAATGGGAGGATAGCTTGGAGCAAGGGACAAAGTTGGTAATCTCATCTAGAGATAAAATGATTCAAGTTAAGTTTGTCCATCGGGTATACTATACCCCAGTGTGGATGCCCAGGATGTATCCTGAAAGGGATCCCAATTGCCCTCGCTGTAAGACTAACATGGGCACTTACATACATATGTTTTGGGAATGCCCCCAGGTTATGTCATACTGGACGAAGGTCTTTGAAGAGATTAATCTTAGACTTCAGATCAATTTGCCTATAACCCCATCTTTGGCCCATCTGGGAATCCCGGATGACGAACAGTGAACCCATCACTCTAAGCTACTCGTAGCCTACCTCCTGTTCTATGCCAAAAAAGAAATACTGCTAAAACGGTTATCCCCAGACAAACCCAAAGTATCTGCTTGGGAGGCTATGGCAAACTCTGTTCTCCCCTTATATAAAATGGCATATTCTAAGAGGGGATGCCACTCGAAATATGAAAAAGTGTGGTCCTCATGGACGGTGACTTAGACCCAGGTTGTCAGCAATTAACACTATAGTTCTGTAGGATACCCCTTCTTTTCATCTACTAATTCGACTGCAACATCAATATATCTGTGTCATATATTTGAAAAATCCCCTGTAAATACGTAGGTTCTTGATTTATGCTCCACGGTATAATTATGGATGTAAACATCTGTATCTGCAAACATTGTACTTTTGAAATATGTCTAATAAAGCACCACTGTTTGTTAAAAAAAAAAAAAGCTTCCCAAAGCATTTTGAGTATCAGTCTTCCTCAGGGGTATAAATATGATACTTGAAACGCTTCGGAAAATCTTAACATCAAGACTGTTACATTTGAACTTATGAGAGTTGTATATTGGGATCTGTTCCCTTATGGCCTAAGAGTACAGTATATGTTTTGAGATATGTTTTTCTGTTTTGTAATAAAGATGTAATAAACTTTTTTTATATAATTTTGGGTGTTAGAATTATATCTGATGTTAAAGTCCCATACACCTATGATACAATGTATCCTGGGGTGAATATGATCAAAATGTACAAATACATAAGTGGTCCATATAGCAAACTTGGTGTTATTCACTTTAAGGTCATCGCAAAGGACAAGGGGGCACTCTTCTCTACGTCTAGAGGAAAAAAGATTTCATCTCCAAATACGGAAAGGTTTCTTCACAGTTAGGGCTGTGAAAATGTGGAATAGACTCCCTCCAGAGGTGGTTTTGGCTAGCATAGTAGATTGCTTTAAAAAAGGCACGGATTATTTCTTTAATGTAAATAATATAACTGGGTACTAACATTTTTAGGTAAAGTTGATTAAGTGAGAATCCGATTGCCTCTAAGAGGAACAGGAAGGAATTTTTTTCCTCGCTATAGCAAATTGGATCATGCTTTGCTGGGGTTTTTTGCCTTCCTCTGGATCAACTGTGGATGAAGGATTGTATATGGGATTGTAAGGTTATATATAATTTTTCAACTTTTTTTTTTTTTTGGTTGAACTAGATGGAACTATGTAACTATGTATTAAATGATTAATGAGGTGATGCCTTTAGAATTTTATCAAATAAGATTATAGCAACATTTTTTTTAACCAATACATTACATAAAAAGGAAAGCAAGTGAAAGATTGGTTGCTTTAATTCAGCAGAAACTATACCTAAATTAAGTACTAGATAGTGCTACCTTTATACTATTTTCATAAAAATATGATAATGCCTGCATAGGATGATAATTAGTGTTTTCAATTATTCATTCTTTCAAAGTATCTGGGAGTTCAAATCCAACTGTTCCATTTAAATTTAAATCTGTTAATTAAATAATTAATGTAGTTATCAATACCGTAAGAAGTAGTAATTTTTTTTAGTGTAAGACACTAGGCATAGCAACCACAGTGCCATATTTAGTTACAGTGGCAATGAAAATGAGGGACACCTTTAAGCACAAAGTATGTAGGCAAAGGACACAACCCTGCCACACGTCTAGTTAGGTAGACCACAAACAATGAAAGGTTTAGTGCAGAACACCTTTGGTAGTTAAAAGCACATTTTTTAGAGAGGTCCATCCATCAGACCAGAAAGAGGGACACATGAGAAGGAAACAGAGGCAGGGGGATTTTGTTCCAAAAGAGGGAAATGTGTGTCGCTGTTTTTCTATACAATAGAAAAATAAGTAAAAGAATGTACAGTGCCTTGAAAAGGTATTCATATTCCTTGAAATTTTCCAACTTTTTTCATGTTACAACCAAAAACGTAAATGTATTTTATTGGGATTTTATGTGATAGACCAACACAAAGTGGCACATAATTGCGATGTGGAAGGAAAATGATAAATGGTTTTCAACATTTTTTACAAATAAATATCTGAAAAATGTGGCTTGCATTTGTATTCAGGCCCCTTTACTCTGATACCCCTAACTAAAATCTAGTGGGACAAATTGACTTCAGAAGTCACCTAATTATTAAATAGAGTCCATCTGTGTGCAATTTAATCTCAATATAAAGCTGTTCTGTGAAGCCCTCAGAGGTTTGTTTAGAGAACCTTAGTGAACAAACAGATTCATGAAGGCCAAGGAACACACCAGACGGGTCAGGGATAAAATTGTGGAGAAGTTTGAAGCAGGGTTAGGTTATAAAAAAATATCCAAGCTTTGAACATCTCACGGAGCACTGGTCAACCATCATCCGAAAATGGAAAGCATATGGCACAACTGCAAACCTACCAAGGCGTGGCCATCTACCTAAACTGACAGGCCAGGCAAGGAGAGCATTAATCAGAGAAGCAGCCAAGAGACCCATGGTAACTCTGAAGGAGCTGCAGATATCCACAGTTCAGGTGGGAGAATCTGTCCACAGGACAACTATTAGTTGTGCACTCCACAAATCTGACCTTTATGGAAGAGTGGCAAGAAGAAAGCCATTGTTGAAAGAAAGCCATGAGAAGTCCCGTTTGCAGTTTGTGAGAAGCTATTTGGGGGACACAGCAAACATGTGGAAGAAGGTGCTCTGTTCACACGAGACCAAAATTGAAATTTTTGGCCTAAAAGCAAAACGCTATGTGTGGTGGAAAACTAACACTGCACATAGCCCTAAACATACCATCCCCACCGTGAAACATGGTGGTGGCAGCATCATGTTGTGTGGATGCTTTTCTTCAGTAGGGACAGGGAAGCTGGTCAGAGTTGATGGGAAGATAGATGGAGCCAAATACAGGACAATTATAGAAGAAAACCTGTGAGAGCCTGCAAAAGACTTGAGACTGGGGAGGAAGTTCATCTTCCAGCAGGATAACAACCCTAAACATACAGCCAGAGATACAATGGAATGGTTTAGATCAAAGCATATTCATGTGTTAGCATGACCCAGTCAAAGTCCAGACCTAAATCCAATTGAGAATCTGTGGCAAGACTTGAAAATTGCTGTTTACAGACGCTCTCCATCCAATCTGACAGAGCTGGAGCTATTTTGAATGAGAATGGCAAAAATGTCACTCTCTAGATGTGCAAAGCTGGTACAGACAAACCAAAAAAGACTTGCAGCTGTAATTGCAGAGAAAGGTGGTTCTACAAAGTATTGACTCGGGGGACTGAATACAAATGCATGCCACACTTTTCAGATATTTATTTGTATAAAAATTTTGAAAACCATTTATCATTTTCCTTCCACTTCACAATTATGTGTCACTTTGTGTTGGTCTATCACATACAATCCCAATAAAATACAATTTCAAGGGGTATGTAAGGGCTATTTACCTTATTAAATAAGGCTTAATACTGCACTTAAAAAAGACTATATTAGTACTCACAACTGACTTTCTACAGGGTGGGCCATTTATATGGATACACCTTAATAAAATGGGAATGGTTGGTGATATTAACTTCCTGTTTGTGGCACATTAGTATATGTGAGGGGGGAAACTTTTCAAGATGGGTGGTGACCATGGTGGCCATTTTTAAGTTGGCCATTTTGAATCCAACTTTTGTTTTTTCAATAGGAAGACGGTCATGTGACACATCAAACTTATTGGGAATTTCACAAGAAAAACAATGGTGTGCTTGGTTTTAACGTAACTTTATTCTTTCATGAGTTATTTACAAGTTTCTGACCACTTATAAAATGTGTTCAATGTGCTGCCCATTGTGTTGGATTGTCAATACAACCCTCCTCTCCCACTCTTCACACACTGATAGCAACACCGCAGGAGAAATGCTAGCACAGGCTTCCAGTATCCGTAGTTTCAGGTGCTGCACATCTCGTATCTTCACAGCATAGACAATTGCCTTCAGATGACCCCAAAGATAAAAGTCTAAGGGGGTCAGATCGGGAGACCTTGGGGGCCATTCAACTGGCCCATGACGACCAATCCACTTTCCAGGAAACTGTTCATCTAGGAATGCTCGGACCTGACACCCATAATGTGGTGGTGCACCATCTTGCTGGAACTATGATGTCGGTGATAGGGAATTGCTGGCCATCAAGTCGGCTTTGGAGGAATGGAGGTACCTCCTGGAAGGAGCAGCTCACCCGGTATTGGTTTTTACTGACCATAAAAACCATAAAAAACCATATGCTGTGCAGCACCTGAAACTACGGATACTGGAAGCCTGTGCTAGCATTTCTCCTGCGGTGTTGCTATCAGTATGTGAAGAGTGGGAGAAGAGGGTTGCATTGACAATCCAACACAATGGGCAGCACATTGAACACATTTTATAAGTGGTCAGAAATGTGTAAATAACTCATGAAAGAATAAAGTTACGTTAAAACCAAGGACACCATTGTTTTTCTTGTGAAATTCCCAATATGTTTGATGTGTCACATGACCCTCTTCCTATTGAAAAAACAAAAGTTGGATTCAAAATGGCCTACTTCAAAATGGCCGCCATGGTCACCACCCATCTTGAAAAGTTTCCCCCCTCACATATACTAATGTGCCACAAACAGGAAGTTAATATCACCAACCATTACCATTTTATTAAGGTGTATCCATATAAATGGCCCACCCTGTAGTTTCTCCATAAAACATGTAGCTTACTTATTTGCTGAGCTTGAAATGGCTGATACTATAAAACTACAAAAAAAGTAGCACAAATAGTCAGAAAAATGAAAGATGATTGCTGATTGCTTTTGTAGCACACTCTACTTAGGTAGGTGTATAGTGGTAAGGTTTTTTGTACAGGTGAGGTAAATTTAGTCAGGCCTGGCTTGTGTGCAGGCCTGATTGTTTTGATTCTGGATCAGGGAGTAGCCCAGGGAATGACTGGTGACTGCAGGTAGTGACACCCCTTGGTAACCCCTCCTTTCTGGATCAGAAGGTTCTGGAGGAAAGGGTGGGGAAAAGGGAGTGCAGCTGCTTGAGGTATGTTAAGGAGTTCTGACCAATCCCCAACCTGGATTGGCATGGGGCAGGTCTCCTTAAATCCCTGAGGTCAGCCCAGTGGGGGAGGAGGGCTCAGGTGGAAGAGCTGGAGATGAGATAGTGTGGAGGCTGTCATGGCCTAGGAGGAGCTCCCAGTCAGGGGGGTCACCTCGGGCCTCGAGTGCTCGGGTACAGCCAGGAGGAGTGAGATTCTGGAGAAAAGGCACAAGCCAGAGCGGAGAGGACAGCAGGAGAGAGCACTATTGGGATGATCTCCAGGAAAGGAACTACAAGTGACATGTGTCGGTGAGTGGCACACACCCTGGGAAGCTGAGGATGCATACACATTGGGAGCGAGAGACGGTCTGGGAAGGATGCAAGAGCCAATTTGGGCCTGTGGCCAAGGCCGTTGCAGCAGGAAGGGCTGGCAGGGCCTGGAGGAGGATGGGCTGAGAGCAGTAGTCCATCACACTAGCTAGCGCATATGTACTTTGCTACACTTTGGGTGCCAGCAGTCCCTGTCTGTAACGGGCGGTCTGGAGGTCATGCTAAAACTACAGCAGGCCTCACCATGTGCTAGCTAGGCTGGAACCAAGTGTTATGCAGGAGAGAGGAACAAGAAGTTAACTGAAGTAAGTGATGTGCTGGAGGAAGAAGAAGTGTATATACTGCGGTGTATATAGAAGGTCCCACAAAGAACTGTTAATCTGTGTAAATCCCATTGCCATACCTGTTCTGTGACTCCGGGTGTGAGGATCAGTGTGATTAAGGGCAGAGTGATAAATGAACCACTGCATGCAGCAACCCACAAGGGGCCAATGGCTACATTTGGGGGCTCATCTGGGATTCATCTGTAAAGCTGCCAGTAGTTACCCCTAGCAATCGCAGTGAACTCAGCAAGGGAGTTCCACCATTAGTGAGGATTGAACCCGGGGGAAGGATTTTGTGCTCTGCTATTATACAGTACAAGTGTTGTTGTCCACAGTAACCAGCAGGAGCAGTGCCAATTGCTGCTCTTGTTTTCCCAGTTGCCTCAACTGGTGCTGGGACGGACACTTCTGCAATCTACAATTCTGCAATCCAGTGACTTTGTAAAACATGTGCTATCTCCCGTGGAAACCAAGGGAGGCGATTGCCGATCGCACCCATGGATTACAAATATGCCAAGTGCTCTGCAAAGCCTGGGCATCTTGAACTTTTGATCCAAACTCCTGATTACAGTAAAGTAAGCCTGGAACTGTTTCTTTGGAAAGACAGTGGCTAATACAATTACTGTTGCTACCCGCAACCACCAACAAGGTCACCATGCCTGGACAAGTCCTGCTAGCGTCAGCATGTCTGGAAGTTTCCATCCTTCGCACAAGGGGTTACAGCAGTGTGATCAGAAGTGAGTCTATCAGATTTTGTGGCCCAGCTCATCTGGTAACAAGGGGGTGGTGCCACACCCTGAAGAAGTCCCAGCACTTACAGCTAGCTTCAGACACCATAAAACAGCGGAAGATGGTAGAAGGTGGTCGTCTTCTGCCAGCGCTCACCTGGTTGCCAGAAAAGCCAGAGTGGACCCTGGTGGATACTGGGGTCCAGCTGGAGCCTCGTGGAAGACTTGCCCTGGGAGTGATCGAGGGAGTGGAGCAGCTGTGCTTGATTTGCCTGGACTGCTGTATTCCAACTGCGGAGGTCACTGCCTGGGCCCGGTGTGGCCATTGTGATGAACCGCTGACTCTATTGGTATCCAGGAGCCACACTACCATACGGTGGACCCACGCACAGGGCTCTGCAATCCGCAGCCACGGAAGTCTCGGAAGGCCGGAGCAGGCCTGGGATCCTTCCCACAAGGCGGAGTGAAGTTCCAGCCCAGCAACTCCCCCGTGAAATCAGAGGATGAAGTGATAGAGGAGGCTGTCGGGGACCCTGTAACCATGAGTACTGCCACGCGGAAGTCCGAGGTCCCTGAAATGCCAGCTGAGTCCTTGCCTGTAGCCATCCCTGGTAGGCCGGAGACATTGATAGAGGGGGTGTGCCCTCTGGTGAGCCAAGCGGGGAGTGTGAGGACAGGGTCGTTGACTGGGGGTCACCCAGACTGCTGGCCGAGTTTGGGTCCATGGAACATCTAGCTGAGTGGTCATCCCCTGCAGAAAGTTCAGAAGAAGAGTGGGTGACGGGAAGTTCTTATTCTTTGGAGACCCCCTCAGAGGCGGATGTACCAGAGCCAGTGCTGGACTCAGATGGGGCAGCACTCTTTAACAGGCCTTCCACCACCCAGACAGGGCAGCTACCTACCGCCAATGGGTAGGCAGATCCCTATGTGCTAGCTAGGCCGGCAACTAGTATTGTGCAGGAGAAAGGAACAAGGAGTTAACTGAAGCAAGTGACGTGCTGGAGGAAGAATGAGTGTATATACTGCAGTGTATATAGGAGGTCCCACAAAGAACTGTTGATCCATGGGCATTCCATTGCCATCCCTACCCCATCCAAGTTTAATCCCCTAATAAAAAAAACAAAGACAAAGTACCGGCCTGTTCTGTGACTCCGGATGTGAGGATCAGTGTGATTGAGGGCAGAGTGACAGATGAACCACTGCATGCAGCAACCCCCAAGGGGGCAATGGCTACACTTTCAACAGACTGTTAATTGCACAGTTTTCTTCAACCTATAAATAAGTTTGAATGTGACCTAAATCAAGATTTGTCATCATTTGAGAACCTTTGTATAAATAGCAATTAATGTTATAAAATGCCTAATTCACTAAGGTTTGATATTTAAATTGTATTTTAACTCTTAAAAACCTACATATTACGTATATATCAGTTTTAGATGGACATGGGGTTTATTGGTTTATGAAGACAACTTAATAGTTAGGTTTATTGACACTTTTTTTAAAAAAAAGTCTTGTCTGTCTTACATGCTTTCAGATCTGATTTATGTATGTGTACACACTGCATATATTTGTAGGGGAACAGCTTCATTTTTGGAACATTTTTTTCTCTGTGCTCATCTCCTGTGTTTCCGCCCTGCGGGTAGATGGTTCTGATGTGATGAATGTAAAGTTTGCATAAGCCATGTAACAGCAGGACAGCCTATTATCACCGTACATTTTCCATGACTGCGAAACCCTCGGTAGGCTCTTTTATTGCTAATAGATCCATGGAGAAACGGTAGAAATTTTATGAGTCTTTTTAAAATGGAAATTCATGTTTGAAAAATGCAACTGGGAGAAAACAGATGTAGACCACTTAAGCATTTGCAGAACATTGAGATGCACAACCTTATTTACAGAGCCACAAAGCCGCTCCACTCCTCTGTTTTTGAAATTAAAACCAGTAATCCCTTTTACCAAGGGAAATAATCAGCAAATGGCTATATTTGTGTCCAAAGGAAGAAAAGCTATCGAACAACATCTGTCTTGCTGTAGAGTTATAATTGTCTAAATGGTAAAAGAAAAGAAAGATTTGAAGTTCATGGCAAACAATGAACACAAGATTTTTTTTACTGACTTGAGATTACAAACACAGTATTTGAATAGGCAGACAGTCGGCTTTCAATAAGGTGTCCACATGCCAAATGAGTGTAAAAACCACCAACCATCACTATTCAGGTAATAATTAGCAGTTTATTAGCCAATTTATTGTCATTTTCACCATCCTATTTCATCTAAAGAGTAAGGTAACCCATAGACAAGTCCGTTTTTTTCATTCAACCAGTGGGTTAAACAAAAAAAACTGACTATATTCCTCCAGCCATACATTTTCTGAAGTTGCTATAGTAATTTTTGTTTTCAATTTAACAACTGACTAAATGATGGTGATTGTTTAAACTTGCAGGTGCTAGATTGCATCGTTTGTGGTGTTAACTTGAAATTGTGCAATGGAAAGTGGTTGAAATTGACTGAAATTGCCGCATGTATGGCCAGCTTTACATCTTTAAATTGAATTCTGGAAGTGGCTGAACAGATGGTGCCATTTAAAGTCTAAAAGTGTTTTACAAATGCCACTAGATTATCACTCAGTATCCTTAGCCACTTCAGCCCCGGAAGGATTTACCCACTTCCTGACCAGGCCATTCCTTGCGATAGGGCACTGCGTCGCTTTAACTGACAATTGCGCAGTCGTGCGATGTTGCACCCAAACAAAATTGATGTTTTTTTTTGCCCCACAAATAGAGATTTCTTTTGGTGGTATTTGATCACCTCTGTGTTTTTTACTTTTTGAGCTATAAACAAAAAAAAGCGAGAAGTTTGAAAAAAAAATATTTTTTTTTTACTTGCTGTTATAATTCATACCCAAAAAATATATTTAAAAAAAATAAAATATTCATCAGTTTAGGCCGGTATATATTCTTCTACATATTTTTAGTAAAACAAAATTGCAATAAGTGCATACTGATTGGTTTGCGCAAAAGTTATCGCATCTACAGACTACGGGATAGATTTATGGACTTTCATTTGTTTTTTACTGGTAATGGCAATGATCTATGATTGTTAGCGGGACTGCGATATTGCGGCGGACAAATATGACCCCAAATTACACCTTTTGGGGACCAATGACATTATTACATTGATCAGTGCTATAAAAATGCACTGATCAATGTAAAAATGACACTGGCAGAGAAGAGATTAACACTAGGGGGCGATCAAGGGGTTAACTGTGTTCCCTGGGTGTGTTCTAACTGTAGGGGGGATGGGATGCCAGGGACATGAGAGAGATCACTGTTCCTGATGACTGGGAACAGCAGATCTCTGTCATGTCCCCTGTCAGAACAGGGATCCATCTTATTTACATAGACAGATCCCTTTCTGCCTCTGTACTAGGTGATTGCGGGTTGCCAGTGGACATCGAGTGGCCACTGCAAGCCTTTAAAGGAGAAATGACAGCGTTTTGCGCAGTCGTGCCAAACTGCCACAGTAAAACTGCGGCTGGTCGGCAAGCAGTTAAAGCGACATTAAAGTCTTTAAACAATAACAAACATGTTATACTTACCTGTTCTGTGCAATGGTTTTGCACAGAGCAGCCCAGATCCTCCTCCTTCCACGACGGTGCTCCTGGCCCCTCCCTCCTGCTGAGTGCACTCACAGCAAGCTGCTTGCTATGGGGACACCCGAGCTGAGCCGCTGCTCTGTGTGTCCATTCACACATGGAGTGCTGCCAGGCCCCGCCCCTCCAATCTCCTGATTGGCTCACTGATTGGCAATGGCTCCCGCTCCTACCAAAAGCCAATCAGAAGTGCAAGTCCCCAGAGAGGCAAGGCTCTCGTGGACATTGCTGGATCAAGATTGGGCTCAAGTAAGTATTAGGAGGCGCTGGGGGGGGGGGGGTGGGCTTCTGCGCACAGAAGATTTGTGCCTTTGCTAGACATGTGCGGTTTGTTTCGTTCTGAATTTAAATTCGGACGAATTTTCGTTTTTCGGAAATTCGGATGTATCCAAATTTCCAAGATACAATAGTACCGAATTTAAACAAATCTGAAATAACAAAAAAAAAAATTTGGGCGAAATTTGAATTCAAGTCATTTTCAAATCGTTTTCGAATACTTTTTGAATTGAAATACTTTTTCAAATTCGAATTCGAAAAGTTTTCAAATTCGAATACTTTGAAAAGTCCTTGAATTTGACTAGTTTTCCAATTTCCAAAGAGAACAAAATAGAATAGAAAACAAAGAAATAAACAGAAAAAAAACCAATAGACTAAAAAAGAATATAACAGAAATCAAAAGAATAGAATAGAATACAACAGAGTAAAACAGCTCTGTTCCACTTCACCACATTATATTCTTTCATTTTCTGTTATATTCCCCTCTATTGTATGCTATCTTTTTCCATTCTATTCTTCCACTTTCCACACCACCTTATTCTCCTTGGAAATTGGAAAACTATTAAACTTAGAAAACTGTTCAAAGTGGAAAACTATTTGAAATTGATCCAAAAACATAGGTAAATTCCCAAAATGAATTAAATGAATGAAACAATTCTAAGTAAACAAATGTATGTAAATAACGAATCGAAACGAAACAAACCTAAAATAATTTTTTGCTCTGCACACGTCTAGCCTTTTAGGCCTCATACACACGGGCGTATATAAAAAAATAAACAAAACGTCTGGCCCGACGTCAAGGAAAAAAAGGCGACGTTTTTCGGCGTTATGTATTGACGTTTTTCGGCGTTAGTGAGCGTCGGCGTCAATAGGCGTTTTTTAAAACAAAATCATCCCTCTGCTATTTTTCAACCTAAAAACGTCGGCGTCAAAAAACGCTGGAAAACGCCGGTATAATAAATAATAGGTGGCATATGGTGGCATATGTTGGCGTTTCTTGGCATATTGTGGCGTCGGCGTCAAAAAACGTCAAAATGTTACAGCCTCAGAACGCGATGGCCATGGGTTCTACTTTCTGCTCACTAACGCCGACGCCACCTACAGCTCAGAAACGCTGACGTTTTTATGGGGCCATTGACTAACATGGAGAGCTGCAAAAAACGCCAGAAAACGCCGGCGTCAAAAAACGTCCGTGTGTATGAGGCCTTAAGAGTCTATGCACACTGGGCTAAAAAAAATGCCAGTACTTTTGACAGAAAGAAATGCTCATATATCATGTTACTGTATTATTACTTCATTAATAAAATGTTTTTGCTTAACATTGACTAATCTTTTGGCCACACATACCCACCTCACTCAAAGTCCCAAAAACTCCCCTCTTTATAGTACATAACAAGGATGGAGACGTGAGTATCCGCACATCTCATTTAAAGTCCCAAACTCTTCTCTGTTCTTGCCCTGAACATTGGCGTGCATCCCAGCTTATCAATGATGCCATGTTGGATCAACCAAAACATTATTGATGTCATACTTTCCTTATTTGCAGATTATTATAATATGGGGTGGTTGTGAGCAGTATGGAATGGCGACGCAGTGCCTTAACATTAGTACAAAGGAGGCATTGGAGTCACAATGGGTACAAAAGGAAGTACATATGACAATATTGAAGCATAATATCCTGTGTGGATTTATACTTTTGAAATGCCATCTAATTTTATGTGCTATTTATGTGATATATGGGGCTCACACTGCATGGTGCATTTTGGGAATAGGCATAGTCTTGTGGGACGTCTTTTATCTTAATGATAAGAGGGGCAAGGAGTTCACATGCCATGAGTGGTTTTGTGTGTGTATATACATTGCTGATTGGCTCTAACAGGAGAAGAGGGAACTTTCTCATGAAATGCATAAGCCAGCTAGGATTCAGATGATGTCCTCCCATGGTCTGGAATATGCTGAGCAGATTGAGCAACCTTTAACTTGACACTTTCTTTGATATGCTTTGTTCATCATATGGTGTGTGAGTGTATTGTATTTGGATTACTAAGAAATGGTACATGAGATAATGTACTAGGCTGGTGCACCGTCTTTTGTTAGATTTTTCTTAAAGTGCTACTAGGGCTTTCCCAGTCCTAAGAGGGCAGCAAAGCGGTGTGTGCTCCTGATCCATGCCATGCAACATATGTATACGAGGAACTGGCACTATACTATCACACTCATGTGCAGGGATTCTTTGTTTTGCTATAGCTTTGAAGTTTGTTGGGACCATTCAGAACAGGAATGAGGAAACAATACGAGGCAGAAAAGAGTATCTGTGTGTTGACTTAATTTGGAGCTCACAGATGCTATGTACAAAGAAAGAACAATATAATCTAGTTTAGTGGGTATGCTATGGTGGGATCTTATTTTCCATGCGCAGTAACTTGTGAAGATAAAGACATTATTAACATTTTGCTGGGAATTATTTTTAAAGTGTAACTAAAGGCAAAACTTTTTTTTTAGTTTTGGATAACATGGAGAGGGATTAAAACATCTGTCAGTTTTTATTGCTGTCTGTGTTCCAGTTAGAGAGATTCATTCTCTCTATTTGTCCTGTTTACCATCGAAAAATGAAAGTAAAAGAAAATAAAAAATTTTGTGTTGACGTCAGAACACTTATAGAGGGAAAGTCTTCCAATGGGGAGACACATTCTGGTGACTCTGGTGACCCACCAGGATTTCCTCTCATTTCCTGTTTTCACTATGGGACAGAAAGTAAAGGGAAATCTCTCCAATGGGACACAGACAGCAAAAATTGACAGGGGTATAACCCTCCCTTACACTATCTAAACTGAAAATAAAATGCCTTTAGTTACAATTAAAGTGTTCCTATCTAAGTACTTTGCAAATTATCATTGCTGTTTTCACAGCCTTTTCAGTCTCTAAATGTTCTCTTGGTTTGTTTCTCCAAAAATATTTTGACAAATGTCAAATAAAGAATTATTATGTAGTGAGTTTCATTGGTTATAAATAAGTTTAGAAAAATGTTTAACCTCCCTGGCGGTATGACTGAGTCTGGAATTTATTGCTGAAAGCGGTAATGGTTTTCTGCATGAAGATATGGCGTTATGTACTATAGGCCTGCAATGGTTAGTATCCCTGGCGGTATGATTATGTCTGATTTTTGGTGCTGAAAGCAGTACAATTATTTTGCATTTATTCAATAATGTAATCAAACCAAAAACGCAGAAATTTGCTCAGTTGCAGAATTGTCGCTGTCGTCACTTTCAGTTTCTGATGATAAATTTCCCCAAAAATCAGTATCACTCAATTCTGCAAATGATTCTTATTTACTATCGCTGTTTTCTAGCTGATCAAAAACCACTTATGACGCAAAGGGACACTTTTTGGTTGCTATGGACATTCTCATGTTTCCAGGCAGAAAGAATGACATTTATTATATAAAAGTGCATGCAGGGCTCTGGGCAAACCACTAGGGACAAAGGGGATGTGTAATGATTTCATACAGTAATGTAATCTATAAGATTACAGTGTACTGTATGTATAGTGTGTGTTTCACTTTTTGAATTTCCCGCCGGTCTCCACCCCCGTGTGACGCGACGCTCGCAGGGAACGGAGCCCGAGGCACACAGAGGCATCGGAGCTGCGGACACAGCCCGCAGACACGCTGACACCGCGGGAGGACATCGCTGGATCCAGGGGACAAGGTGAGTAACATTGCCTGGATCCAGCGATGCTAGCCCGAGTGTGGCTCGGGGTTACCGCGCTTGGTACTGAAAATCCACCCCGAGCCACACTCAGTAATACCGCTAAGGAGGTTAAAAGGCCAGTCCATCCAAAAATGACATCTCAGGTTTTAGTAGATGCTGCATAGATAAATAACCTGACAGTTTATTGCATCTCTCTAGGGCTCTATTGGTGAGATAGTGGGGTTGATTTACTAAAGCTGAAAAGTGCAAAATCTGGTGCAGCTCTGCAAAGAAATCAATCAGCTTCCAGGATTTGTTGTCAAAGCTTCATTGAACAAGCTGAAGTTAGAAGCTGATTGGCTACCATGTGCATCAACCCCATTGAGTCTGTACTCAAGTTTCTGGGATTGCACACCTGCTGTAGCCTTTATGAGGGTTTTCCATTCCCCCTGCTGGATTTTATGTTATACTATGTAGAATGTAAAAGATATCTGGAACATGAACATGTAAAGGTCCCCGGGATACCAAAATTACTAGGTGGACAGAAAGTGGAATTACTGCCCGTATAACTCACTGTGGTTGATTTACTAAAACTGGAGAGTGCAATATCTGGTGCAGCTGTGCATGGTAGCGAATCAGCTTCTAACTTCAGCTTGCTCAATTAAGCTTTGACAAAAAAAAATGGAAGCCAACTGGTTTGTATGCAGAGCTGCACCAGATTTTGCGCTCTCCAGTTTTAGTAAATCCACCCCACTGTCTCTAAAGTAATCATGGTGTATAAGAAGGCAGGGTCTGACTCGGCCCACCATGCTACACTTATAACTAAAATATAATTTTTGGCAAAACTTAGTGCTTGTCCTAAGCAGTCTCTGGGGATAGACTAAAGCTTCGTACACACGGTTTGATTGTCATACGTCCCCGCTTCAGATTTTTGTCAGAAGGTGTGTCCATGATTTTGTAAAGCATATTGACTATCCAAAAATTTTCATTCGACCGCTCACAACGTCAGAAGGGATGTAATGGTTTGAATATTTTTGCATCTTTTTTTTCCTTTCTGAGCGTGCTTAGGCTCAGTCCTACAATTTTGTTCTAAAACCGTACTAAGAGAACAAAAATCGGACGTGGCGTTGTCGTAGGACAAAATTTTACTAGTCTGCACATCCAGCTTTTGTCTGATGAAAAATGTCAATCGGCTGTCGAAAGGAGCATACTAATGGTAAGAATTTCAGATGACAAGCTGTCAAACGACGATTCCCATCCGATATTCGCACCGTGTGAACGGGCCTTTAGTCTGCCTAAAACAAATTGTATAATATAAGAAATCCTTGAACCTTCATTATCATGGCTCTTATATAACCAGTATAATGCTAAGGGTTAAAGGATATAACACATTGAGTATGCACATCAGGGGAAGTTGCATTATCACTGTGTAATTTGCATATTTAAAAACATCCGGTATTATTAATCTTCACGGTAAGGCTTCAAATTGTACAACAATGGCAAATCCAGCAGATTTTTGAAGCCCGATTGAATTCTCCTGATGAATTGTTAAGTTGCTTAGTATAGAAAATGTATTCTGCTTCCACGTGTATAAACTAAAAACAAACAGAAAATCAATAACTTTCATTAAATGTAAAATCAGCTGAGAGTGGATGCTCTGGAAATGAAAAGCCAATAAATTTTAAATGTTCTCAGCTTTAAAATTCACTACGGTCTTCTACATATAGCTAATCATAGTATGGCCTATGTAAATCTCAATGTGCATATTAACTGTCAAATTATTTAGAAATTGATTACAGGTATATAATAGCACTGGGAAGACTGTCCTCAGCCAGTGCATCTAAAATAAAGAGAAAAGGTAATCATGTACAACATGACACATTTCCTTAGAATACATTTAACTGACATACTGTAGATGGGAACTCTGCAGATCTGCCCTGGAGTCTCTGACCATCAGTAGCACTACTTCCACAAATGCTGCAGACTGGGGAAATAGACAAAGCTATGGAGGGGACAGAGGCTGGAGGAGGCACATGCATTGCTCTTTCCTCCTCCAACCCCTCCCTTTGGCCACACACCCTTTAAGTGGAAACAGGGAGGGGTTGGAGGAGGAAAGAGCAGCACCCATCGTTGGAGGTTGAGAAGCTGTCTGTGGATTACTGACTGGAGCTGAAAGTATTGTGTAGAAATAAGAGAGTGGGGAAAGGCAAACTGGGCTGAAATTATCATCTTTGCATTTTATTACTTATTTATTGCCAATTTGGTGACCATGTATTTTCACAACTGCCTATCGGTTGTCCAAGTGTGGGCACCTTTGCTCATTTATGGTCCATGAATTGTCATGATTGTTTGTCACATGAGTATTACTATGAAAAAACATTTGTCGCCCACATATTGCCACAACTGCCCACTGTCCGCAGCTACTGCACCATCTCCTTAGACTCAGAGAGTCACAGAAGTTAACAGATATGCCCATGTTCTCTCAATTGCATTGCACTCAGTGGTCCATAAGCAGACCAAAGCACAGCAGGGTTAAAACACAGAAACACAGAAAAGCCCATGATATGCTTGATATAATGTCCTTATATGCTTGATATAATGTATACTATCTCTGTTTATCCCTCTTCACCATTATCCAGTCATGAACTGCCAAACACAGCACAACTGATAGCACACAGGGCGCACATGAGAATCTTGTATGTATGCTTCAGTCAAATGAAAAGTTTAATATTCTGGGTGGCACAGTGGTGTAGTGGTTAGCACTTTCACCTAGCAGCAAACGGGTCGCTGGTTCGAATCCCAACCATGACACTACCTGCATGGAGTTTTCATGTTCTCCCTGTGCCTGCATGAGTTTCCTCTGGGTACTCCAGTTTCCTCCCACACTCCAAAGACATGCTGGTAGGTTAATTGGATCCTGTCTAAATTGGCCCTAGTGTGTGTATGCATGAATGTGAGTTAGGGACCTTAGATTGTAAGCTCCTTGAGGGCAGGGACTGATGTGAATGTACAATGTATATGTAAAGCGCTGCGTAAATTGAGTACCTGAAATAAATAAATATTCTTAACTCTACCTATATCAAGACATAGAGATATATCTTAACACACATACCAATTGTAGTTCAAGAAATCCAAATCATTCATAGTTACATAGTTAATCTAGTTGAAAAAAGACACAAGTCCATATAGTTAAGGTATCACTAAATGGTGAACCGAGGTCTGGATCTGGACCGAGTCACTGTTCCATCAGGACCACCTTGGTTGGTCGCTCCATTTAGGAGCTGATTCTTCCCCCAGCTGTCATCACTGTCATTCTCATAGAGCTTACAGCAGGAGGAAGGACGGTTCTGGGCAGAGGCAGGTGCTGCCTGAGTTAACAAGGAGGTGATTGGTTGCTAGGATGCAGGGCAGTCTTAACAATCAACCACCAGCTTGCTGCCCCTGCTGTCCTTCCAGCCCTGCTGTGCCCTCCAATCTGTCTGTGTAAGGTAGGATAGTGAGGATAGCGAGGAGAGGAGGAGGCTAAAGGGGGCTGAGGACAATAGTGTGAAGGAGGTGAGGACAGTAATTTCAGGGAGCTGAGGACTGTAATGTACAAGGGGGCTGAGGATAATAATGTGGGGGAACAGGGCCATCTTTACCCCAGGGCAAAAAGGGCAGGTGCCCAGGGTCCAGTTATTGTTGGGGGCCCTGCGCTGCCTGTCCCTTGAGCCCAGCGTTGCCCTCCGAAGTTCAGCTACATGCAGGTTGCTCGCTACTGTCACTTTGTAAATACAGAAGCACTGCGTCTGTATTTACAAGCGACATCACTCCTCCCCCTTCGGCCGCTCTGATCCCTCAGGCGTCTATGAGAGCAGAGGAGGAAGGGGGTGGGGAATCTGTAAAAGGGAAGCAGCCTGGAGGGACAACATGATGTGAGTAGCGGGCAGAGGAAAACTCTGTATGGAATCCTGGGGTGGGGGCTGTGGGAGGAGAGCCTTGTTCTTGTGGGGAGAAGTGCTGGACCTGTCTCTTATAC
>BLSH010008165.1:350600-388419 GCA_018402905.1 Glandirana rugosa
TTTCTCGGATCCTACGGCTACAGTAGAGTTGTTTTACTTTCGACCACAGTTATTAGAGACGGATGTGGTACAATTACGTGATTTATATGGGTAAACTACAAGTTATTTCTAAACATCCCTCGACATTTTGTCAATAAACTATAAATATAAGATTAAACTTAACGAGAAGACTTTGACAAAGAAAATCAGTACACCGACCGTGTCGTGGTTAGTCCCGACCGGTCTGTGTCTGAGTGTGACGTCTATTGTATGTGGGTATCTCATTGTCTTCGGGGAGGGTTTCTAGAAAGGGACGTTTATGGTTTAATCCTCTAAGTACCTTAGTTCTGCAGCACTGTTGTGTGGTCACATGATCTTTCTCTGTTCTTTGGTATTTGCAGGGAAAGATCTTTGGGAGGGGCTTCTGTTACTCTATGGGTGTATGTTATCTGCAGTGTGAGTCTGTGTCTGGCCAGCCCTGATTGGTGCTGTGCCAGCCACATGACTAAAAGAAACAGTTTCAGAAGAGCAATTCAAATTAGAATATAAATATCAAATAACTGTTTTACAGCTCCCTACAAATCTTTATTGAACATCAAATGGGTATATTTAGTGCATTAACATGGTGTAGGCAGAGATTATTGACACCAGCTTTCATTTTGTTGAGATGACATCGGCATCCTAGGCTCTTTTATTTCTTTACATGTATTAGTAATTACATTTGATATATTTAATGTAATGCATGCTAGAACATTATGCCTTTATGCCTTTACTTTGCAAAAAAAGAGTTTACTTCCTTTTTAATGACACTTAAAACCTATAATCAACCAGAACACCCAGATCTTTTACCACCTTTAATTGCCCCAGTTGTACTCCTTCTTGTAAGTAGTGCATAACTTTACATTTATCAACAATAAACCTTATTTGCCACATAGTTGCCCAATTAAATAGTGTATTGAAGTCTACTCAGAAATATCCTGTAGGATGTTATTCCTCTACAAAGCTTGGTGTCATCTACAAATACTGAACTGGTACTTTTAGTCCCAAACGCTATATCATTTATAAATATATTAAAAAGTAAGGTACCAGCACTAAATCTTGGGGTACACCACTAAAAGATTCAGAGCATGAATCATTGACTACTTTTCTCTGAATTTTTTTTTTTTAGCCAGTTTTCTATCAATTTAAAAACATAATTTCCAAGCCTGCAGACTTTACCTTACACATTAGCCATAGGAACTGTGTCAACCACTTTTGCAAAATCCAAGTATACCACGTCCACAGCTATGCCTGTGTCTATATTTTTGCTTACTTCTTCATAAAAAGAAATCAGATTTGTTTGACACCTTGTCTTTCGTGAACCCATGCTGTATATTGCCCAAAATATTTTTTCTAGCAAAAACTCATCTATGTGGTCTTTTATTAAAAGGCTAAGTTTGCCTTTTTAGGTAGAATTTCACTTTTTATAAGCGTTTTTTATTGTAATTTCTAGCCCAAAAATCCCAATGGTCTTATTTCTCATCTCATTTATAGAGGCATTGAACTTTCATCTATCTGTTTGGATGTTTAACCACTTCAGTCCCGGAAGGATTTCACACTTTAGGACCAGACCCCTTTTTGCAATTCGGCACTGCGTCCCTTTAACTGACAATTGCGCGGTCGTGCATCATTGTACCCAAACAACATTTGCGTCCTTTTTTTTGCTAAAATACAAATCCAAAAAAAAAATTAAAAAAAAACATTTTTTTTCCATCGGTTTCTGCCGATTTATATTCTTCCTCATATTTTTGGTAAAAAAAAAATCGCAATCGGCGTTAATTGATTGGTTTGCGCAAAAGTTGCCGCATTTACGGACGATGAGAATTAATTTCTGGGGTTTTTATTTTTTACTAGTAATGGCTGCGATCTGCGATTTTTAGCAGTACTGGGATATTGGGGCGGACACGTCGGACCATTTTGACACTTTTTTGGGACCATTGGCATTTATACAGCGATCAGTGCTATAAAAATGCACTGATTACTGTGTAAATGCCATTGGCAGTGAAGGGGTTAACCTGCAGGGGCGCTCTAAGGGTTAACTGTGTTCCCTGGGCATGTTCTAACTGTGTGTGGGCTGCCCTAGCTGGGGAAAGGGGATGATCACGGCTTCCATATAGAAGAAGCCTGTGATCATCGCCCTTCCCCCTCTAACAGAACGGAGATCCGTGTTTACATACACAGACCTCCGTTCTTTCACTGCCAGGGGGGCATCGCGGGTAGCCAGCGGCGATCGAGTCCGCTGCACCTGCTCCCTGGCCCCCCCCAAACATAGTCGGCGCACACGCTCACAGTGAGTGATGTCGCAGCTGCCGTCATATGACGGCAGTTTGCGTTATCGAGCCACCTTGTCGCCGTCAGACTGCGGTAGGCGGTCGGCAAGTGGTTAAGAGGCTTTGTGATTCCATCACTTCCTGTAGATCATATCCCACAATGTACTGTACATCCTTGCTACAACATAGAAGAGGGCGTGATACGGCATGTTCACCTGCCTCCTTCATTACTATACCACCTCTTTTATTTTCCACCCCCTTCCTGTACAATCTCCTTTAGATAACCCATCAGCTACGTAGTACAAGGGCCTGCCTGATTTGGTACAAATAGAATGGATTGTTTAGGTGGGTCTTCCTATTCCATAGCTCTGGTAAATCTAAAGGAAACTGGAAAGAGATTGTAGAATCAGATTGCATAGCGTATGGCATAGCGTATGGCCATCTTTATATATATGAATACAGAGTGGACAGAGACATTCAGCTGTAAGGCCCCATTCACATCACCATGCAGTAGGAACTCACGTGCATTTTTTTTTTTTTTTTTGGGGGGGGGGGGTCATTTTGAAGCTTTTTTGCTCATCATGTATAGGGCAGCCCATTCACTTGAATGGGCCCCTCTACATACAACAATTGCCCCAAGGAAGTTCTAGAACTTTTTTGGAGTGGAGCATGGTGCGTTTTTTCCACATTTTTTGGTGCATTTGCCGTTTGTCACAGCCACAATTGGGGTGCCTTTAAAATGTAATGACAATGCAAGCACAATGCACATTTGCAATGCATTTCTGAATTACATGACAAAGCGTGCGTTTTCTGTGCAACGTGCCATGCATTCGGGAATGCATCGATGTGAATGGAGCCTCATTGTTTTATAGTGTTAAACCTTTGTCCAAGTTCTATATTGTTTCATTTGTACATTTCAAAAGCCAATATAAGAAATAGTAGTGGTAAAAAAAAAAGCATTGTGGGTTTAACCAATCATTTTCACGTATGAATTCTCCTTGTGAGGGGGCATGGCAGGGGGTGTGTTCTATGAATACATACTTTTGATTATAGGTGTCCCTCATTCCCATCTCAGAAAGTTGGGAGGTATGCATACATTATACAATTTCCTTGTGCAATTTCCTTTAGATATACATTCAGCTATGCAGTACAATGGCCTTCCTGATTGCATACAAATTGAAAGTGTTTAGGTTTGATCGCATACTATAAGGGTTTGGTAAATCTAAAGTAAAGTTGTACAAGAAAATTGTATAATGTATGGCCAGCCTACTAAAACCAGAGAGTGCAAAATATGGTGCTGCTGTGCATGGCAACCACTCAGCTTCTAACTTCAGCTTGTTTAATTAAAGAGGAACTGCAGTCTGCTCACATAATGTGTAATACAAACATATTTGCCATTCTGAAGCTTCCCTCCAACCACTTTGCATATTATTTTATATATACTGTGAATCTGTACTTGCCAAAGATGCTGCAGAAATCTCCCTCCACTAAGTCTGGCTGCATCCATTTTAACGGTGGGCAGCTGAAGCTGCTGCCTGTTCACTTCCTGGATTTACACAGACACACAGAGGCATACCTCCTGCCATGCAGCTTTCATTGGCCCTCTTATGACTCATCCCCCCTCCCTTCCTGGCAGAGAGCTGTGCATGATGTCAATGTCATTTTACCAGACAAGAAACAGGAAGTGGGCTGAATAAGGTATTTACTACCAGAAAAAAAAAGTGTTACTATCCAAAGTTAAAACAACAAGCGAAGAAGATTTAATAGATGGAACGATGAAAAAATAACTGAAGTTCCACTTAGCTTTGACAAAAAAAATCCTAGAAGCTGTTTCTATGCAGAGCTGAACCAGATTTTGCACTCTTCAGTTTTAGTAAACCAACCCCAATGGGTCACAGTCTCGAAATTTAGTGGCATGCATCGTTGATAACTGAAATGGGAAAACCATGTATGATCTAAATATTTGAAATAATCTGAGCTTTCTGGAATCTTCATCTTCTATTTATTTCCACTATGACACAGGTCAGCTGGGATCCCAAAGTGCAATTTTATGTCCCTCATATATGCTCAAACTGTAGCAGAATTTCACCACCTTCATTTGTAAACCAGGATCATTTTAAAACTAAAACAGTCATTTGAGTGCACAAGAATGCACAAATGGGAAAACACTGCAACCCGTCGTGCGCTGCGACACTGTAACATCATAAATCCTGAAGTCAATTATGGAGTGTTCTGAACTTAATGAATTTCACTGAGTTCAGATTTTAGTGGAGTTTCCTTTCTTTACTCCACAGCAGGAACTTCATTTGGGTCTCTAGTGCATTATCTAGTGCATTATGTCTCATATAGTAAATGACTGTTTACTGTTCTTAATTACTCAGTAACAGTGGGATCACAAAGTACTTTGTTTAGAAGTACTGTTGATTTTCAGGAAAATATCTCATTTTGATTGCAAAATTAGTAGTAATTACAAGAACTGCAATTGCAATATATGAAGTAAAAATATTAATAATAAAACGTATACATAAATCACAGTATTAGACATATTAAAAAGGGAACTATAAATTTTAAAGAGAATTTGTCACCCAAAGAAAGACTTTGAAATGCAGCAGTTCACTAATTAGAAAAAAAAACATAATATATTCTATAATATATTAGGCTCAATTCACAAGCCTTTAACACCAGGATATAGATCTGTACTATTTTATATTTAAATGATTTTTATTAAGAGAAAAGTAGTTTCGAAATATAACAAACAGATCATTTCAGATTAAAATATTATCTTTTGTCTTTCTTTTTCCTTTCCTTTGTCTTCGTTGTTTCAGTACTTGCATTAACAACTTATTCTAGAGGAAGAAACTATAAAGATACTTGTGTCCGTACACCTTAGTCCAGTCCATGCCCAGAGTGTCCCCGATATTTCCCCCTCTGGCACCGTCTACAACAAAAATCTAACTTGTGGTGTACGGATGGATAGAGATCCTTCAGGAGGGCGTCCTCCAGGGCGATTCGATGGGCATACCCAAGTAATATAATTTCTGTATCCTCTACCAACAGACAAAAAAAAGACCCCAATCTTCCCCTTTCAAACGGGATGCTAGATCCCCTTGAACATCGCCTGTTTTCATCCAGGTTTGGTGACGACCTCCTCCCCTCGTTTTCGGGGTGGGGTAAAGCTTGAAGTCAAGCCACGGAGTGAAAAGGGAAAATTAAAAGAGTAAATGAAAAAAAGACAAAGGATATCGCTCCAAAAGGAAAAAGAGGAAGAGAAGAAAGGAGAAGAGAAGAAAAGAAAGATAGTCTAAACAGGGAGGTAGAAATGCACCATTTACGTTTGTTATGCCAATTATAACCAGCTCATAGAGGGTCCAACAGGTATTTGATTCAAGGGTCCCAAGTTTTATCAAACAGGTCACGTTTGTCCTGTAGAATTGCAGAGAGGCAATCATAATAATTTATAATTCAAGACAGCTTATGCTTCACCAAGTCAAATGGGATCGTTGGTGTCTTCCAACTTCTTGCAATAGCAATTCTCGCTGCCAAAAAGATGAAGGCCACCAGTTGCCTAGCCCCCCTGGCTACACCTTCGAGAGGGTACCCTAACAGTGCCTGGCATGGATCTTTAGTCAGGTTAGCTTATGTAAGCGTGTATATAAAGTTGTACAGGTGGATCCAAAAGCATTTTACCTTGGGGCAGCTCCTCCATATGTGGTACATCTAGCCGACCTGGCATCACCCATGGAAATAGAGGGGGGAGGCCCTGGGGACATACGTAGCTATCCTTGCAGGGACCATGTACCATCTGAGCACAACCTTATAATTGGCTTCAATCAGGGAAGTGTTAATAAGTGACTGCGACGCATTTCGCACCGTAGAGGTGCGAAATGCGCCCCATCCTCTGGAACTCCCTACCCCAATCGGTCAGACTGTCCCCAAATCTATCCACCTTCAGGAGATCCCTGAAAACACGTCTCTTCAGGGAAGCCTATCCTGCCACTACCTAAAAACTACACTCCTTATTTTCTCAGTCAGCTCATCCCGCACAGTTATTGCCCTTTCGTATCATTTAACCCTCCCTCCTAGATTGTAAGCTCTAACGAGCAGGGCCCCCTGATTCCTCCTGTATTGAATTGTATTGTAATTGTACTGTCTGCCCAAATATTGTAAAGCGCTGCGCAAACTGTCGGCACTATATAAATCCTGTATAATAATAATAATAGAGGACCACTCATCTGGTGCAAAAGTTTCCCCCATTTCTTGTTCCCATTTTGTCATGTAGAATAATTTTGCTTAGGAAGTGCTTAAAATGCTGTAAATTTTTAAAATATGGCCTACATTCTTGTCATAAGTACTACACAAGTATTCCAGCGGAGTGAAAGTGGTTATATCCGCGACCCGCTGTAGAGATAGTAAGAAATGCGTTATGTGGACATGTCGGTAATTTTCGGAGGCAGGCATCTGGTATCTCTCCCAAAGGGTAACCTTTGTCATGATCCCCCTGGTGTCGCAAAACTCAGCTATATGTATCAGACCTTTATTTGTCCAACAGGAGAATGCCTGTCAAGCGAGGCCCGGGGTGAAAGCCGGATTGCCCACCAGTGCAGACGTGGGAATGTGCTGGGACTTAAGATTGTATGTTTTTACTAATCTGTCCCACAATTGCAGGGAAAAAGATAGAGTGGGGCACATCACTGCTGGTCTATCCTTAGGTTGCAGCCACATTAAGTGGCTAATAGGTTTCGTGGGGAATAAAGAGGACTCAATTGACATCCATGCCGCCCAAGACTCCTTGGAATGAAATCTGATTAACTGTGCCAGTTGTGCATATAGAAGTATCTGGCAAAATCTGGGACTCCCAGGCCCCCCCCATCTTGGGGGTGTACATAGTCCGCCTGTTCACCCGAGGTCTCCCACCACCCCAAATTAACTCTATGACTTTGTTCTGTAATTTATGCAAATCTGGCATATTAATCAAAACAGGTAGTGCCCTAAAAAGATACAGCAATCTCGACAACAGATTCATCTTAATTGAGTACAGTCTACCGAACCACAAAGGGGGGTTGTTAGCCCAATGTCGCATATCGTTCACCAACCTGGAGTAAAGTGGGGGATCATTTGCCTTGTATAGCTTGTCCACAGTGGGGGTTAGAAAGATTCCTAAATAGGGGAGGGCATGTGTTTGCCACTTAAACGGGAATTAGTTCTTAATCTGTGCTACCGTTGCAATGTCGAGCGATATGTTAAGGGCAACCGATTTGTAGTGATTTATGGAGAGTCCTGATACAAAGGAGAAATGTCGTAATATTTGGAAGAGGTTAGGGATAGATGTGACCGGAGATGAGAGGAGTAGAAGCATATTGTCTGTAAACATAGCGCACCTATGCTCTACATCTCCGCACTGTATGCCTTTTATATCGGGGTGGCTCCTTATTTTAATTGCTAGGGGTTCCAGGGCCCACAGGAATAGAATAGGAGAGAGAGGGCATCTCTGTTGGGTACCTCTTTGAATGGCAATCTGCTGTGAGACATAACCCTTAATCTGGATTTTGGCTGTGGGCATGCTGTAAAGGGTACGCAATAATACCAAAAATTACGTGCCAAAGCCATAACTCTGTAGTACGTTGAAAAGGTAGTCCCACGACAGAGAGTCAAATGCCTTACATAAGTCTAAAGACAATAGCATGCCCTTCCTGGGTCCCTGTTCATCCCAATTGGACTGCACTGCCGATATGACATTAATCAGGCATCTCGTTTGGTCGGGGGCTTGGCGATTAGGCACAAAATCAACCTTATCTGGGTGAATGTATTCTGCTAGGAACGTGTTCATACAATTCACCAGTACTTTGGTGAGCAATTTGAGGTCTACATTTATCAGTGAGATTGGGCGGTAGTTAGCACAGTCACCCTGATCCTTGCTGGGCTTGGGGATGACACGAATGAGCGACTCGTTTTCATTTGTGGGTAACGTCAAGCCCTTTCTCAGGGCATTGAAGTAGGCACACAAGTGGGGCACCAGGAGTTCCGCATATTTTTTGTAATAATGTCCCGAGAATCCGTCGGGTCCTGGGGCCCTGGACGGGTGTGCACTACGTATTGCCACTTTGATCTCCCCTTCCATAATGTCTCCCTCCATCAAGTCCACATGGGCTTCATTCACCTTGGGCAAAGGTATGTCGCTGAAGTACCTATTTGCCAAAGCATTGGGAAATGTAAGGAGGGAGGCATATAATTTAGAATAGAAGTCATAAAATTCCTTTACCACTCTTTGTGGTTTTTGGGTCAATTTGCCATCTCGTAATCGCAATTTGGGCAAGGTGGGGTTGTGAGGACGGGGTGTTAGCTTCCTAGCTAGTAAGGTGTTTGGCTTATCACCCATTGTGTAGAAGCGGTCTCTGGACAAGCGTAAGCCCTTCTCCGCGCTTGTGGTAAGACTAAGGTTCAGTGCCGTCTGGGCTGAATCAATTTTGTGTCTCAAGTCGGCTTGAGGATTGGCCCTTTGTTCCCGCATCAATGTCTGTAAGGTGGCCTCCTGTTCCCATATTGTTTGTGCGTGAATGCGCTTGGTCCTAGTGGCCAACTGAATCAATCGTCCCCGAATCGTGGCCTTATGGGCTGCCCAATTAATGCACGGGTTTGTATCTTTAGCTTGATTTTCAGCAAAGAATTGCTTAATGTCCTTCTCAATCTCCGTGAAGATAATGGGGTCATTAAGCATCAACGCATTAAGACGCCAAGCCATTCGACGAGGTTTCGATCCTAGGCCCGATAAGCAAATCTGTACTGGCGAATGGTCCGACCACACCGTAGTCAGAATCTTGGCTGTTTTGATGGAGGGAAGTTGGTGGGTTGGTTTAAATATGTGGTCGATTCGAGAGTATGTTTTGTGTACTTAGGAGTAATGTGTGTAATTCCTGGTCGACGGATGGAGGTCCTCAGCAATGAGGTCCAGGAGTAGGAGTACAGAATAGTGTCCATTGGATTTAGCCATTAGCAGATTGTTTGTGGGTTTTAGGAGAGCAGTTTCCGTGTAGTGAGGGCAAAATCCAGAATGAAGGGGATCAAGAAGGTTATTCTCGGTGAGGTGGTCACTCAGTCGGTTGTAGACCAGACATTCACGGAGTTTGGATAAAAAGGGAAGCAAGGAGATGGTGCATAAGTTGTTAAAATGTGTGGGATGTAGTGAGGGCTTTTTAACCAGTAGAGATCCGTGCTATAGCCGAAAGACTACAGTGTGGATGTGAATTGCCGAGCTGACGTCCATGGATGTCCGCCCCTTTGTGCGCTCCCCACACGCACTCACAGCCAGTGGCGGAGCACTCTCGTGGGCATGCCCGCGGGTCGGGCGGACTCGATGCCCACTCATGACCCGCGATTGCCTAATAGAGCGGCAGAACGGGGAACCGCCAATGTAAACACGGCGGTTCTCCGTTCTGTGAGGGGGGACATAACAGATCTATTGATCCCTGTGATCGGGATTAGTGAGATCTGTTATGTCCCGGCCAGCTCAGCCCCCATACAGTTAGAACACATACAGAGAACACAGTTAACCCCTTGATCGCCCCCTTAATGTTAACCCCTTCCCTGCCAGTGACATTTATACAATGATCAGTGGATACTTACATTTCTGATCGCTGTATAAATGTCAGTGGTCCCAAAAAAGTGTAAAAAAATGTCTGACATGTCCGCTACAATATCGCAGTTCCGATAAAAATTGTAGATCGCCACCATTACTAGTATAAAAAAAATAATAATAAAAACGCCATAAGTCAATTCCCATAGTTTGTAAACACGATAACTTTTGCACAAACCAATCAATATACGCTGATTGCGATTTTTTTTTTACCAAAAACATGTAGAAGAATATATATCGGCCAAAACTGATGAATCTTTTTTTTTTTTTTTGGATATTTATTATAGCAAAATGTAAAAAAATTGTTCTTTTTTCAAAATCGTCGCTCTTTGTTTGTTTATAGCAGAAAAAATAAAAACCGCAGAGGTGATCAAATACCACCAGCAGAAAACTCTATTTGTGGGAATAAAATGATAAAAGTTTTGTTTAGGGAACAACGTTGCACGACTGCGCAATTGTAATTCAAAATGCGACAGCGCTGAAAGCCGAAATTTGGTCTGGGCAGGAGGGGGGTTTAAGTGCCCAGTAAGCAAGTGGTTAAGTATGGGGATGACTAGTGCATGTTTTAGAGAGCTGGGGAAGATGCCAGAATAGAGGGAGAGATTGAAGGTGTGAGTTAGAGAGTGTAGGATAGAGCCAGAGGGTGACCGTAGCATTTGCGAGGGAACAGGGTGTGGGGGCAGGAGGTTAGGCAGACATTAGAAAAAAGTTTAGCAACCTTGTCTATAGTGGTGGGGTTAAATGAGAGAAGTAATGATTGTATCTATGGACATGGAGTGTTAAGTGGAGAAGGTATCTGTACAGCAGAGATCTCCTCACAAATTGTATCAGTCTTATGTTTAAAGTGATTGGCGATATTCTGGGCAAAGTGAGTGAGTTAGTGGGTGGAGGCAGTGGAGGTGGAAGTAGAGAGTTAAAGGTAGAGATGAGTTGATGGGGACGGGATGATAAGTTCTAAATGAGATTGATAAAATAGGTCTGCTTAGGAGGCAGCAGTTAGGAGGCAGGAATTGCATTTTTGGAGGGGCAAATTTATATTGATTGAAATCTTTCTGAGACTTAGTTCCATGCCACAGGTGCACAAGAGCGCCCCAATGTTTTTTAAGACTTCTGGTGTCATGTGTTTGCCAAGGTTGTAGGGATTGGGGCCTGATTCTATGTGCAGTGAGGGGGGCCAGTGTGTCCAGGGAGGATGACAGCAAAGTGTTTTACGCCCCTTTCACACGGACGGATAGAATCCAGCTTTTAGCTGTGGATAGATGAAGTTATCTACCACAGCTATACTGTGACAATGCTTTCCTATGGCCCCTTTCACACTCTGCATTTAGCAACGGTTTCGTTACAGACGATTTAGAACGATTAGGAAAAAATGGATTGGAATGCGTCCAGGAACAATGCTATGCAGCTATCTGCACGTATCTGCAGCTATCTGCAGTTAAAAGAAGTGCACTGTGTCATCTATGGATAGCAACGGCAACAAGCACATCAGTCCCTACCCTCAAGGAGCTTACAATCTAAGGTCCCTAACTCACATTCATACACATACTAGGGCTAATTTTTAGACAGGATCTAATTTACCTACCAGAATGTCAGGCACAGGGAGAACATGCAAACTCCAGGCAGGTAGTGTGGTGGTTGAGATTCAAACCAGCGACCCTTTTGCTGCCAGGCGAAAGTGCTATCCACTGCACCACTGTGCGTCCTGCATTTATGATTTCTTGGCCATTTTTCAGAGAATATGAATGGTAACACAAAAACATTTCTTTCACTCATGTTTAGTGTTTGGCTGAAGCCATTTATTATCAATAAAGTGTGTTTACTCTTTTTAAATCATAATGACAACAGAAACTACCCAAATGACCCTGATCAAAAGTTTACATACCCCAGTTCTTAATACCGTGTGTTGCCTCCTTTAACATTAATGACAGCTGGAAGTCTTTTGTGGTATTTGTGGATGAGGCTCTTTATCTTCTCAGATGGTAAAGCTGCCCATTTCTCTTGGCAAACAGCCTCCAGTTCCTGGAAATTCTTGGGCTGTCTTGCATGAACTGCACGTTTGAGATCTCCCCAGAGTGGCTCAATGATATTGAGGTCAGGAGACTGAGGTGACCACTCCAGAACCTTCACTTTATTTTGCTGTAGCCAACGACAGGTTGACTTGGCCTTGTGTTTTGGATCCTTTGACAATTCTTTTGCTTTCCCCATGACCCAGATTTCAGAAACGGCAGTGTGGCACTGGATGAAAGATGCAAGGGTCTGCCAGGAGTCGAGAAACCGATTGACCTTATATACACACACACTAATTACAAGCAAACAGATCACAGATGAGGATGGTTATCTTTAATAGCCATTCAAACCCCTTTGTGTGCATGTTATTAGGCCGAAATCCCCAGGGTATGTAAACTTTTTCTGTTGTCATTATGATTTAAAAAGAGTAAACACAGTTGATTGATAATAAATGGCTGCAACCAAACTCTATCCATGAGTGAAAGAAATGTTTTTGTGTCATCAACATTCATATTCTCTGAAAAATGGCCAAGAAATCATAAATTCTGCCAGGGTATGTAAACTTATGAGCACAACTGTAAGTGCTGCAACGGGGTTAAAATAATGTGTTTCACAGCAATCTGGAGAGTCAGGCTGTGACTCTCTAACACAAGCAGCCCTGCTCTCCTGTGGTCTTACACACCCCCAACCAATCAACAATGATGCTAAGGTAGCAAGAGCGCTTTTGATTGGTGCAATTTTGGGGGGCAAGAGCATGTCAGACCATGGTGGCAGGGCCACTGTCTATCTTAGTATTAGAGAGCTGAATTCCTTCTCCCAAATTTCTGCAGCACAGGGTATATTAACCCTTGCTGTGCACATACAAGTGATAAATAGTAAAACAAGAATATATTCATTACTGTGTTTTCGCCTTGCTACATTACAGTATCTCAGAAAAGTGAGTACACCCCTCACCTTTTTGAAAATATTTTATTATATCTTTTCATGTGACAACATTGAAGAAATTACACTTTGCTACAATGTAAAGTAGTGAGTGTACAACTTGTATAACAGTATAAACTTGCTGTCTCCTCAAAATAACTCAACACACGGACATTAAGGTCTAAACTGCTGGCAACAAAAGTGAGTACACCGCTAAGTGAAAATGTCCAAATTGGGCCCAAAGTGTCAATATTTTGTGTGGCCACCATTATTTTCCAGCACTGCCTTAACCCTCTTGGGCATAGAGCTCACCAGAGCATCATAGGTTGCCACTGGAGTCCTCTTCCACCCCTCTATGACGACATCACGGAGCTGGTGGATGTTAGAGACCTTGTGCTCCTCCACCTTCCATTTGAGGATGCCCCACAAATGCTCAATAGGGTTTAGGTCTGGAGACATGCTTGGCCAGTCCATCACCTTTACCCTCAGCTTTTTTAGCAAGGCAGTGGTCATCTTGGAGGTGTGTTTGGGTTCGTTATTATGTTGGAATACTGCCCTGTGGCCCAGTCTCTGAAGGGAGGGGATCATCTTCTGCTTCAGTATGTCACAGTACATGTTGGCCTTCATGGTTCCCTCAATGAACTGTAGCTCCCCAGTGCCGGCAGCACTCATGCAGCCCCAGACCATGATACTCCCACCACCATGCTTGATTGTAGGCAAGACACACTTGTCTTTATACTCCTCACCTGGTTGCCGCTACACACGCTTGACACCACCTGAACCAAAAAAGTTTATCTTGGTCTCATCAGACCACAGGACATGGTTCCAGTAATCCATGTTCTTAGCCTGCTTGTCTTTAGAAAACTGTTTGCGGGCTTTCTTGTGCATCATCTTTAGAAGAGGCTTCCTTCTGGGACGACAGCCATGAAGACCAATTTGATGCAGTGTGCGGCGTATGGTCTGAGCACCAACAGGCTGACCCTCCACCCCTTCAACCTCTGCAGCAATGCTGGCAGCACTCATACGTCTTTTTCCCAAAGACAACCTCTGGATATAATGCTGATCACGTGCACTCAACTTCTTTAGTTGACCATGGCAAGGCCTGTTCTGTTAAACCGCTGTATGGTCTTGGCCACAGTGCTGCAGCTCAGTTTCAGGATCTTGGCAATCTTCTTATAGCCTAGGCCATCTTTATGTAGAGCAACAATTCTTTTTTTCAGATACTCAGAGAGTTCTTTGCCATGAGGTGCCATGTTGAACTTCCAGTGACCAGTATGACAGTGTGAGAGTGATAACACCAAATTTAACAAACTTGCTCCCCATTCACACCTGAGCCCTTGTAACACTAACGAGTCACATGACACTGGGTAGAGAAAATGGCAAATTGGTCCCAATTTGGACATTTTCACTTAGGGGTGTACTCACTTTTGTTGCCAGCGGTTTAGACATTAATGGCTGTGTGTTGAGTTATTTTGGGGGGACAGCAAATTTACACTGTTATACAAGCTGTACACTCACTACTTTACATTGTAGCAAAGTGTCATTTCTTCGGTGTTGTCACATGAAAAGATATAATAAAATATTTACAAAAATGTGAGGGGTGTACTCACTTTTGTGAGATACTGTATGTTAGCTATAAACAGCTTAAAGTGGTTGTAAAGGCAGAATGTTTTTTATCATAAAGTGATTGTAAAGTCTAATTTTTTTCCTATAAAAATAACAAACATGTTATACTTACCTGCTCTGTTGCAGTGAATTTGCACAGAGCAGCCCGGATCCTGCTCTTCTCAGGTTCCTCTTCTGTGATCCTGGCCCCTCCCTCCTGTTCAATGCCCCCACAGCAAGCAGATTCCTATGGGGGCACCCAAGCTAAGTCACAGCTCCCTGTGTCCATTCAGACACGGAGCCCCGACCCGGCCCAGCCCCCTCTCACCCCTGATTGGCTAGCTGACTATAATTGACAGCAGCGGGAGCCAATGGCTGTGTCTCAGCCAATCAGGAAGGAGAATCTCAGAGGTCTGAGACCCTCCTGGACATCGCTGGACAGAGAGGGACCTCAGGTAAGTGTTAGGGGGGTGAGGGGGGCTGCTGTACACAGAATGCTTTTTGTCTTAATGCATAGAATGCATTAAGATGAAAAACCTTCTACCTTTACAACCACTTTAATGCATTAGGATAAAAAGCCTTCTATGTGCAGCAGCCCCTCACAGCCCCCCCCCCCCCAATATATACCTGAGCCCTATCACGATCCAGAGATGTTGCACATTAAATTCTGCAGTCCGTGACTCTCCCTCCTCAATGGCTGAGACAGACAGACTACTAAATATAAAAGCTTAACCTGTATTGAGTTAATAAATAACAAATATTTGTAATTTTTAAATTACACCTTTTTGCCAAATGGTGAAAACTGAACGTACGCAAAAATGTAAATAACCACATTTCTCTAAAAATATGAAGGTTTTCATTGTTCCCTTACAGCTTTCAGAGTTTGTTTAAGACCCCCCAAACCATATATTTTCTGAAAGCATAGGACCAGTAGAATAAAAAGAAGTTGCTACTGATTTTTAAGGCCCCACGATATTTGCGCAAATGTTTATCAAAACAATATATTTGCTAAAAATTCTCTAAAATCATTTTTAGCAGATATAAACACAGCAAATTTTACAATATTCCTGCTAAATTCCTACTAAATATAAAAGCCTGACCTGTATTGAGTTAATAAATAACAAATATTTATAATTTTTAAATTACGCCTTTTGCAAAATGGTGAAAACTGAAAGTAGGCAAAAATGTAAATAACCACATTTCTTTTAAAAATCTGAAGGTTTTCAGATTTCTCTAAAAATCTGAAGGTTTTCATTGTACCCTTATAGCTTTCAGAGTTTGTTAATGACTCCCCAAACCATATATTTTCTGAAAGCATAGGACCAGCAGAATAAAAATAAGGTGCTACTGATTTTTAGGGCCCCAGGATATTCGCGCAAATGTTTACTAAAGCAATATTTTTGCTAAAAATACACTGAAATCATTATTAGCAGATACAAAAACAGCACATTTTACAACATTCCTGCTAAATTCCTACTAAATATAAAAGCCTAACCTGTAATGAGTTAACATATAACAAATATATGTAAATTTTAAATTGCGCCTTTTTGATGAATAGTGAAAATCGGACGTACGCAAAAATTTCTTTAAAAATCTGGTGGTTTTCCTTTTTCACTTACAGGATTTGTAAAAGACCCCGCAAACCATACATTTTCTGAAAGCACGTGGCCAGTAGAATCAAAAGAAGGTGCTAATTTTTATGGCATCGCGATATTTGCGCAAATGTTTATCAAAACAATATTTTTACTAGAAATACACTAAAATCATTAATATTGGATTCATACATGGCAAAATGTACAACGTTCCTAGTAAATATAACATTTAAAACTGTATTGAGTTAATAAATAACAAATATTTGTACATTTTAAATTCAACCTTTTTGTGAAGTGAAAACTCAAGGTACGCAAAACTGTAAATAAAAACAATTTACTCTAAAATTCCGGAGGTTACCATTTTTCACTTACAGCTTTCAGAATTTGAAAAGACCCCCTCAAACTAGACATTTTCTAAAAGCACATGACCTGTAGAATAAAAAAAAAAAAATTGCTACTGATTTTTTGGGCCCCGCAATAATTGCGCAAATGTTCATCATATCGATATTTTCACTAAAAATACACTAAAATCATTAATAGTGCACATAAACACTACATAACTCAGGGACATGCATGCGGACCTAAATGGATGTTAAACTGGGAGCAATGGCTCTGTTCGTGCAGTTGCTATATCCCAAATGACATCAATAGGACTGCCTGCACAGAGATGCACGGAACCCCTGTGCATCCCTGTACAGGTACACTGTGTATGGCCTTTGTGAACAAGGCTGCACTGCACTGCAATGGTGAAAGGTCTGGGGGATAAAACATATCAAGAGCAACTTCAGGAACTTAATATGTACAGTCTGGAGGAAAGAAGGGAGAGGGGAGACATGATTGAAAGCTTTAAATACATCAAGGGGGTGAATAAGGTAGGGCAGTCTTTTCAATATGAAACCAAAATCAAGAACACGGGGACATGACCTCAAACTAACTGGAGGGAATTTCAAAACTAATCTTAGAAAGTATTATTTTACTGAAAGGGTGGTTGATGATTGGAATAAACTACCAACAGAGGTTGTGAGACAGTCAACAGTAAATGGCTTCAAACATGCTTGGGATAAACATAAATCTATAGTCAGACAACAAGGTTATTGTAAAAAAAAAAAACTAAAAAAATAAAATAAATAAATAAAAAAAATAAATAAAAAGGGGCAGACTCGATAGACTACTCAGTCTTTTTCTATGTTTCTAAGGCCTTATGGCCCCTTTCACACAAGTAGACCAATTGGGTCTGCCTGTCCGTTTTTCAGGTGGGCCCAATTGAACCACCCATTGTTCTCAATGAAGAGGCTGATGTAAATGGACATGTGTCCATTTACACCCGCCTGCATCCGATACGGTCTGCTAAAAACATACAGACGGGGATCACATTCCCCATCCATCTAGCAGACCGGATTGGATGGTATCGGATGGAAATGGGCAGGCGGTCGGCATCCGACCGCCCCATAGAGAATAGTGGGCTGTGTCCTCTCTGCATCAGCTGAGCAAACGCAGACCTGACATCCGCCTGCTCAGCGGGGTTCAGCAGACAGATCCCTTGCTGAGCAGCTGGATCTGCTTGACGGAGTCTGCTCCATGTGAAACCAGGAGCAGCCAGTCCATTACGGGTGCCGCCCCCCTGCAGGGTGCTGGACTCATACGTTTGTATGAGTTTTTATTTTTTTCAAGCTCAATGATTAGAACCTGAGGCTCTAATTGGCTTGAAAAAGGTTGGACTCAGGGAGCAGAGCACTGCACCCCCAAACCCACCCACTTGTGACAATAGCAAATTAATATCCGCTATTGTCTTCTGCCTTCTCTTCCCGGCCAATAAGGACAGGAGTCGGATCGGGTTGGCCAGGAGAAGCCGAGGAAGCTCTGGAGGGGTGAGTGCAGGAGGGGAAGGGCCGTCACTATGGAGAGGTGTGAGTGCGGGCAGACCTGGGGGGGTGCTGTCATCCAAAAAAAAATCACTGGGTCTTACTATGTGTTTTTTTTTCTGTTTTTTTTACTTTTCAAATATTTTTAGTTATTTTTTATCATTTTTTTTAGGGGGGGTCTTTGGTGAGATATCAGAGGTCTAAACAGACCCCCATATCTTTATTTTTGAGACAGAGAAAGGGACTGAAGATAGTCCCTTTCTCAGCAGCACTTTACTTGAATGAATAAGTAATCTGTAAATGACTGATACATAGTAATACTCGTGATTTACGATGTATCAGCTGTCAGTGGACATTTATTATTATTATTTAAGAAAACCTGCCGTTTGGACTACCTTTTTCCCAGGGAAGTTGATCCCCATTGAGCTAACCCCTGACACTCTCTACACCTATACATTAGAAACATATACTGTATTTATCTAACATATTGTATATGTGTGTTTTTTGGGCAGCTCATTGATCTATTATAGTTGCCATTTTAAGCCTATGTATACACAGGGGTTGAACAACTTCCAAGTCCTGTAAATGTCTGGAAATTATTATTGTTAACATTAACATGTTTTAAGAAGTTTTTTTGTTTTTTTTTGAAAATTTAGTGTGGCTCACTACCACTTGTTAAACTTTTATGTGGCCCCTGTGCTGGATCGAGATCTTGTACTGTAGACGGATGGAAATGTTTAAAGCACAACAAAGCACACTAATAAGACGTCCTCCTACTCTTGTGTTTATAGTCTAGACTCTATTATAAATTTCTCTAAGTGTATTATATTTCAAGGATTTATTTACAATTGTTGTTGGAAGAGGCAGCAAGCACAGTGTACCACAGTAAATGTAGAGATATAATCATGCTGTTTTGTATCTAATCATTATTAATAGTCTCCATCGGTGGACATTAATTTCCCCATTGTAGAACTATACATCATGCATTTGGGCATAGCCTAATATATCAAAATGGACAGGTGATATAATTCAGATGGTCACAGCGGGATAGAAGACAGCCACCCACATGCAAGCAGTCTGTCAGCATCAGTCACTCTTCAATAAAGTACTGGACTAATACTTTAAGAGTTAATACAAAAGAAAGCATTTAACAGCTTTCAAGATAGTCACTTCTCTGCAAGTGGATGCATTCCCCTGCTAGACCAAATGTAGAGCACAATATCGCTGACATAAAAATAGGTAAGTGTCATGCAGCCCTGGGACGTGTATCCCCTCACCTGCCATGAACATAAAAATAAAAAAGATTGAGCATCATAGGTTGGCGACCTGGGGCCACAGAGATCCCAAATTTGTGGGGTAGGTAGCTGAAGTCCTACCCACTGGTCAAAATTTGGGGCCCCTATCATCTATTGTTCCGGAGATGCGGGGCTCTTTCCGTAGCCTGTCAGCAGCTACATACAGAGCGAAAGTCCAAAGATAGATGCACACCGCTCAGACAAAGAGACAAGTGGTGGGTGGATGGCTTGTGGGTGCTCACCTCGGTACGCCACCGTATATGCAAATAGAAGGAGCTATGAGGAAGCTTGAGCGTCTCAAGTGAAACATGTCAACCTATCCTGTTGTGCTGGCTAATTTACAATAAACACAAGATTTGCAAGCATTGTATTTTGCCGTGGAGTGCCACCATTCTTTCTCCATCTATTTACATGCGGAGGGGCCAGTTTAAATACAAGCTGGCACACTGTGTTTGTAGCAGACTGAGAGGATAAGCTCCTAGTGCCTCTGACTTCTTGTCAGAGGCACTGAGCTCAATGGACAGCTTGGAGCCTTGGACCAATGGTAAAGCACCATGGGCCCAAGCTGTCCAATACAAATGCTGCAGAGGAGGCTCTCCTCTCACTGTAGTGTCATAGAAGGGGGCATGTGTTTAAAAGACAAATGCTCCCTTTCAGTCCAGCCCTCTTAACTACAAGGAAAAAACATAGGTTTATGAGTATAAGATTTACCCATAATCCCATGCTTTTCTCACACAGTTAAGAGGGAGAATGGGAATCTGCTACTGTTTTAATCAAGCTAAATCATATATTATTATGCTATATGTTATAACATAATAATTTATAATTTATCTATTTACTGTGAAAGTTATAACTTCAAACTTCAGTAATTTGTCCGTTAAGCCCCCTGCTTGAGTACAGGTTTTGAAAATATAGTAAATTACCTTAAAAACAATATATAATACATATTTGTATATTGCTTACTTATGATAATTAACCTCTTGCCACCCAGGCCAATTCTGACACTTCTCTCCTACATGTAAAAATATAAATTTTTTTGCTAGAAAACTATTTAGAACCCCCAAACATTATATATATTGTTTTAGCAGACACCCTAGGGAATAAAATGGCAGTTGTTGCAACTTTTTTATGTCACGCATTATTTACGCAGCAATTTTTGAAACACTTTTTTTGGAATAAAACAGTTTCATGAATAAAATAAAAGATTAAAGTTAGCGCGATTTTTTTGTATAATGTGAAAGATGAGGTTACATCGAGTAAATAGATACCTAACATGCCACGCTTTAAAATTGCGCACCTTTGTGGAATGGTGCCAAACTTCTGTACTTAAAAATCTCCATAGACGACGCTTTAAACATTTTTACAGGTTACATGTTTAGAGTTACAGAGGAGGTCTATTGCTAGAATTATTGCTCTTGCTCTAACGTTTGTGGTGTAAGTAACCTGTGTGTATTTGGCTCTGATACTAGTCAATGCCTCACCAGCCACTGACCTCACCGCACGTCCCTGATGCAGCCAAGGATATCTTCCTAAATCAGTGGTGCTGAACTAGCAGTCATCTCATACTGGCTTGGGGGTCCTCACAATCATTATAACATTTTAATTGTATTATTTTTACTTAGGGATTTTATGGTTGAGATGAGGATAACATTTGCATTTCAAAAGTTTTCCATTTACTACTCACATAATTGACACAACAGATATGATAGTCACTGTAAAAATAAGATTGATTAAATTTGTGATAAAATCTCCACTCTACAGATATCCCCCCCCCACTTAACACCCAATGTCCACAGGTACAATCAACACTCCCCTTATTCAATCCTGCTACTATAGACGAGGTTGCTAATCATATTTCTAACACTCACCTAACCACCTGTCTCCTGGACCCAGTTCTCTCTCAAACACTGTGGTCACCCTCTGACTCTATCCTACACTCTCTAACCCACATCTTCAATCACTCCCTCTCTTCTGGTGTTCCCAACTCTCTAAAACATGCACTGGTCACCCCTATACTTAAAAATCTTCCTTGGACCCCACCAATCTTAACAACCTATTCCCCATCTCCTTGCTCCCCTTTTCCTCCAAACTCTTTGAATGCCAGGTCTACAACCAACTGAGTAACCACCTCATTAAGAATAACCTTTTTCTCCCCTTCAGTATCGATTTTGCCCTCAACACTCCACAGAAACTGCTCACCTAAAACTCACAAACGACTTACTAACAGCAAAAACCAATGGACACTATTCTTTACTTCTACTTTTGGACCTCTCATCCTATCCCACCACACTTTCAGTGTCACTTATAATTATACTTTCTCCTCTCCTCTTCCTTTCTCCATCGGGGTCCCCCAAGGTTCTGTTCTTGGACCTCTCCTATTCGTAATCTACACCTCCTCCCTGGGTCAGCTGATAGCCTCCCATGGCTTTCAATATCATTTCTACACTGACAACACCCAAATCTATCTCTCTACCCCTCAGGTCACTCCATCAGTCTCTTCTCGCATCTCTAATTTACTAACAGACATTTCAGCCTGGATGTCAAACCACTTCCTCAAATTCAACCTGTCCAAAACTGAGCTCATAATATTTCCTCCACCACGTGCCCCTTCCTCTGACTTCTCTGTCAAGATCAATGGCACAACCATCAACCCATCCTCGTATGACAGGGTGCTAGGTGTTATTATGGACTCTGAGCTCTCCTTTCGGCCTCAAATCCAATCACTTTCCAAAGCTTGTCGCCTCAACCTCTGCAACATCTCCAAAATATGCCCCCTTCTAACCAATGATACCACAAAGCTTCTAATTCACTCCCTGGTCTTTTCTCTCCTCAACTACTGCAAATCCCTCCTCATTGGTTTCCCCTATTCAGTTGATTATGAATGCTGCAGCCAGACTCATCCACCTTACAAACCACTCAGTGTCTGCCACCCAAAAATACCAACAATAAATTAGAAAGCCACCCACAACTTGGCCCCCAGCTACATCACTAACCTAGTCTCAAAATTACAACCAAATTGTTCTCTTTGTTCCTCCCAAGACCTCATGCTCTCTAGTTTCCCTGTCACCTCCTCCCATGCTCAAATTCAGGACTTCTCCCGAGCTTCTCCTATCTTGTGGAATTGCCTACCCCAATCTATCTGACTATCTCCTACTCTATCCACTTTTAGGGGATCCCTGAAAACTTTTCTATTCAGAGAAGCCTATCCTGCCTCCACCTAACAACTGTATTTTTATTTTTCTCACTTAGCTCATTACTTAGCTCCCACAGTTATTACCTTTTGTATCACTTAACCCCCCCTTTTGTATTTTAAGCTCTAATTAGCAGGGCTCTCTGATTCGATTGCATACATGGGCAAATGTATGCAATAAGTCATTAACTATAGGTGTAGACTGTTTTCTGTTCAACAAACTTAACCCTTTTTAATTATGGTTTGGTCCTGCACAATCAAATAAACAGAACTAACTGCACCACGATCTCTTCAAACTGAAAGGAAATGTGATTGTATTTCCCGTTTCTTATCCTAAATCTCCAATCTGTAATTGATACCATTGATTGCCTTCTGCTTTGCTTGGGACATTATCTTCCTATGGCTCTACTCATATTTATCAGACATTCCTTTAAAGCCCAACTCCAGGCAAAAATCTTTTTTTCCCATGTAGTGGTGCTGTGCATGTATGAGTTAACTGCTTGTTTTGTCTAGGGGTGAATACAGAGCCTAAACGTACCCGATCCTTCGAAAAACAGGGCTCCCGCATGTTCAGCAGTGGACTGTTCCTGACATCTTCACATCCAGAGCAGTTCTATTGGCGTGATGATGTCAGGAACAGTCCATCGCACAAGACCGCTGGGCCATGGGGGGGGGGGGGGTCCAGCAGTCTTGTACGGAGCCTAAGGGGCTGGTCTTGCTCTGGGAGGATCGAAGGATTAGGTGAGTATATCTTGGCTCTCTGAACCCCTACACAAAAACAAGTAGTTAACCAATGTAGTGTGGGCACAGCCCCACTGCATGGGAAAAAATATTTTACAGGAGTTGCACTTTAAGATCTTTTTCATTGGCTCCTCTTCTTCTCTACTGGTGTTCCTCAAGGCTCAGCCAGTTGCTTATATCATCCCTTAGTTAATGTATCTACTCGTTTTTCCCCAAATACCACCTGTACGCAGGCAATACCCAAATGTTCCAAATACGCCAGCTATATGCCCCTGACCTGAATACAGTATCTCACAAAAGTGATTAAACCCCTCACATTTTTGTAAATATTTTATGATATCTTTTCATGTGACAACACTGAAGAAATGACACTTTGCTACAATGTAAAGTAATGAGTGTACAGCTTGTATAACAGTATAAATTTGAACATGGAGTTCACCAGAGCTTCACAGGTTGCCACTGGAGTCCTCTTCCACTCCTCCATGACAACATCACGGAGCTGGTGGATGTTAGAGACCTTGCGCTCCTCCACACTCTGTTTGAGGATACCCCACGATGCTCAATAGGGTTTAGGTCTGGAGACATGCTTGGTCAGTCCATTACCTTTACCCTCAGCTTCTTTAGCAAGGCAGTGGTTGTCTTGGAGGTGTGTTTGGGGTCATTATTATGTTGGAATACTGCCCTGCGGCCCAGTCTCAGAAGGGGACTGCTTCAGTATATCACAGTATATGTTGGCATTCATGGTTCCCTCAATGAACTGTAGATCCCCAGTGCCGGCAGCACTCATGCAGCCCCAGACCATGACACTCCCATGACCATGCTTGACTGTAGGAAAGACACACTTATCTTTGTACTCCTCACCTGGTTTCAGCCACACGAGCTTGACACCAACTGAGCCAAATAAGTTTATCTTGGTCTCATCAGACCATAGGACATGGTTCCAGTAATCCATGTCCTTAGTCTGCTTGTCTTCAGCAAACTGTTTTCTTGTGCATCATCTTTAGAAGAGGCTTCCTTCTGGGACGACAGCCATGCAGACCAATTTGATGCACTGACAGGCTGACCACCCACCCCTTCAACGTCTGCAGCAATGCCGGCAGCACTCATACGTCTATTTCCCAAAGACAACCTCTGGATATGACGCTGAGCACGTGCACTCAACTTCTATGGTCAACCATGGCAAGGCTTGTTCTGAGTCCTGTTAAACCACTGTATGGTCTTGGCCACTGTGCTGCAGCTCAGTTTCAGGATCTTGGAAATCTTATTATATCCTAGGCCACCTTTATGTACAGCAACAAGTCTTTTTTCAGATCCTTAGAGAGTTCTTTGCTATGAGGGGCCATGTTGAACGTCCAGTAACCAGTATGAGAGAGTGAAAACCAAATTTAACACACCTGCTCCCCATTCACACCTGAGGGAAAATGGCTAATTGGGCCCAATTTGGATATTTTTACTTAGGGGTGTACTCGCTTTTGTTGCCAGCAGTTTAGACATTAATGGCTGTGTGTTGAGTTATTTTGAGAGGACAGCAAATTGACACTGTTATACAAGCTGTACACTCACTACTTTACATTGTAGCAAAGTGTCATTTCTTTAGTGTTGTCACATGAAAAGATATAATAAAATATTTACAAAAATGTGAGGGGTGTACTCACTTTTGTGAGATACTCTACAATCATTTAACACTACTTTTTAGCCATTTGATCATATATATCTTAGATGAGACTAAAACTTAACCTTGATCAAATTGAGCAAATTTTCTTCACCACTTTGGCCTGAAAACCATTACTTGACACGTCTCTAACTGAAAATAGTACTGTTTACCCTACAGACTCACTGCCATTGAGTCACCCTTAACCCGTTTTCTCCTTCATATCCACAACCCCTCCTGCATCTTCCACATGCGCAACGCCTCCAAATTTTATTCCTTTCTAATTTGGAAGACCAGATCTCACCCCTTATTATTTCATGCATTGTTCTGTATAATATGTTGGGACTTTATAAATAAAGGATATGTCATAGCTGGGTATGGTGATCAGGGCCGTCTTTAATATTGATTGGACCCTGGGCATACATTTTCTTGCCCCCCCCCCCTTTCGTGTAATTTCTCTCTCCACCTGCTCTGAGACATACAATAAATAGCAGCTAGACTCAAAATCAGTTGACTGAATCAAATCAGGCAGCGATTGCGATTGGTTGCCAGAGGTTACAGTGTATCAGTACCACTCAGTGACTGGCTGCTAGAGGTTACAGCACATATTATGGCTCACTGATTATATGCTAGAGGTTACAACACATGGCTTCTGCTTGTTGATTGGTTGCTTGAGATTACTGTATATCAATACTGCTCACAGATTGGTTGCTAGAGGTTACTGGACATCTTTACCACCCACTAATTGGTTGCTAGAGGTTACTGCACATTATTACTTCTCACTGATATGTTGCTAGAGGTTGTTGTATATCCTTACCACTCAATGATTGGTTGCAAGAGGTTAGTGAACATCATTACTGCTCACTGATTGGTTTTTAAAGGTTACAGCACATCATCTCCGCACTGCCTGCACACCATGGAGGTGAGGGGATGCATCAATAGGAATCCTAGGACTACTGGGATCACTGGCAATGCTGGGGGAGGGGGGTGTGATCAGTGGAAATGCTGGGGGGTTGATGGGATCAGTGGTAGTGGTGGGGGGTTGGATTAATTAGGAGGCAGTACACTGTGGCAAATTCTGATGTAGAGCAAAGCTGGAATTCTCATGTAGAGCAAAGCTGGAAATCTTTGGCAAGTATATAGTGGGGGATTCTACACTGACCACCAATGTGAGGGCGAATTTGCACTGACCACCATGTACTGGAGAATTTTACGCCACCCACCAATATAAAGAGGGATTTCTACAATGACACCAATGTAACAGGAGCATTTACACCAACCACCAATGTAAGGGGGAATATACAGTGCTGTAAGGGGGAATTTACAATGACAACCATTTTCAAAGAAATTTTCACTGACCACCAATGTAAGGGGGTATATACACTGACCACCATTGTAAAGGGGGATTTACACTGACCACCAGTGTAAGGGCAATTCTGCACCAATATAAAGGGAAATGAGCAATGATCACCAATGTAATAAAGAAATTACACTGACAAACAATGTAAGGGGGCCTTCACATTGGCCACTAGTGTGAATGAAAGGACACCAAGCCCCAATGCAATGAGAAGAGTTAAACTGACCACCAATGTAACTGAGACATTTAGCCTGCCTTCACACTTCTTTGTGTCAGGAACGCATGCAAAATCGCTTTCCTGACACCACAGAAACGTGCTGTCCTTTTGCAGATACACAGCAGTGGCATTAATTGTTAATGACACCCTCACGCATCTGCTGAGATGTGCATATTCACATCCACCTAAATTCACATTGCTGTGGCACCATGTTATTTTGAAAAAAGGTTCCACCTCCAATTTGCTTACCTTTGCAGAACAGGCTGATGCTAGGCTTAATGACCACAGTTGTAGGCAGGACTTTCTAGCATGCCCCTTTCCCTATCCCCAGTGGGCAGCATTCAGCAGAGGTGTAGGTGGATATGACCTGGGGGGGGGGCCGCCTCTATTACAGCTGGACAGCATTAGTAACTGAACTTCATAGGGAATTTGAACTGGGATAATTGGCAATTATGAGGCAGCTGCTTTGGGCCCCACAAGAATGATGGGGCCCAGGGCAGCTGCCCCTTTTGCCCTGCCTTAACCACTTCAATACTGGGCACTTAAACCCCCTTCCTTTCCGGACCAATTTTCAGCTTTCAGCGCTGTTGCAGTTTGAATGACAATTGCGCGGTCATGCGACACTGTACCCAAATGAAATTTTTATCATTTTTTTCACACAAATAGAGCTTTCTTTTGGTGGTATTTAATCACCCCTGGGTTTTTTATTTTTTGCGCTATAAATTAAAAAAAGACTGAAAAAAAAACAATGCATTTTTCTGCGTTTCTGTTATAAAATTTTGCAAATAAGTAATTTCTCTTCATAAATTTTGACCAAAAATGATACTTCTACATTACTTTGGTAAAAATAACCCAAATCTGAGTTTATTTGGTGTTGGCGCACAGACAGATGTGACGGGTACAGTGACAGATGTGACGGGGACATACAGATGTTTTGTGTATGGTGACAGATGTGACGGGGACAGACAGATGTTTGGGGACTGTGACAGATGTTTTGGGGACATACAGATGTTTTGGGGACTGTGACAGATGTTTTGTGTATGGTGACAGATGTGATGGGGGTCATACAGATGTTTTGGGGGCTGTTTTATGTGGACACTTATATGTATGGGGACAGGGGTATCAGTGTGCTTGGTGCACTGTGTGGGGGGCGATCTGTGACAGCTTTCTGCATGAAATCATCATCATGCAGAGAGCTGTCACAGAGCTGCAGCTCCCCCCCTCCCACCCCCCACTGAGCTCTCACTGAGCTCAGCGGGGGGGGGGGAGAACTGTCACAGAGACGTTCGTCTCTGTTTACAATGTGACGGCTGTGATTGGACACAGCCATCACATGATCGGGAGGGCCAGTCACTGCGCCCGTATCCCGATCTCTGCTTAGCTGGATCCTGTGATCATAATGATCACAGGATCCAGCAGCAGTGCGGCGCGTGGCCGCGCTGCAAGCTCCCGTTCTGCAGGACGTAAATACACGCCCTGTTAGAACGGGGAAGCTCCCACCCGGCCGTATATGTACAGTGGCCGGGTGGGAGGTGCTTAAAGACTGCCCTGATGGTGATCTAATAACTTGTTCAATTGTAGATTGATATAAGGTACAGAAACACCCATTATTTGATGTTCAGCACATGCTGCAAAGTATCCATTTACCAAGTTTATACCAGATCAACTACAAGATAATGCTCATTGGGTACATGATTTTATTTGATTTCATTTTATTTATTACAGGTACTTGTATAGCGCCGTCATTTTATGCAGTGCTTTACACATTCACATCAGTCCCTGCCCTCAAGGAGCTTACAATCTATGGTCCCTAACTCACATTCATACATACACACACAGGCAATTAACCTACCAGCATGTCTTTGGAGTGTGGGAGGAAACCCACGCAGGCACAGGGAGAACATGCAAACACTAGGCAGGTAGTTTTGGTTGAGATTAGAACCAATGATCCTAGTGCTGCTGGGCAGAAGTGCTAACCACTTGGCCACTGTACTGCCCATGGTCAGCCGAATTAGCAACACATGTTTTACCGTAATCATCAAAACCATTTCTGTGGTGTTCATACCTCAGGCCTGTAGATGTCACTATTATAGTTGTTACATATAAAATACTTACAAATAAAAAAATTTCTATAATCTGTACAAGTTAGTTCCAGCTACTGTTATGATATACTCTGAAGGCTGCACATATTTTATAGATGCCTGTACCTCTCATTAATGCACTCTGCCTCCCAGAAGGCAGGATACAAGAATACTCACTGTTCTTCTATACTGCCTTTTAGTAAATTAAGCCAGATATACAGTATATTTATAATATAAAATGCATAATGTGCATTGCCTAATGTTAGTTTAGGAAGAATTTTGGTTTTAAAAAATAAAAAAGTAAAAACATGAAGTGATCTACTTTAATCCCTTCTCACCACTGTGAAGAAGGAACCAAAAAGCCCTCTACAAAACCAGTGTGTAGCACAGCAGAACCTTTTTAGAACAGAAGGTATTCAATTGCAAATCCCAAAAATATAAGGATTATTCCTCATTTCAAGATAGTGGGAACTTGGGAAGAACCATACAACTCTTTCTTTTTCACCTAATGGCTACCTGTAAATCCAGAACTACTTGTTTTGAGTACAGATATAGGGTAATATTATTTGTATTATAATCCTTAATGCACAGATTTACTTGAGAACAAGTTACTTTTCATTTGGCGATCATAGTTTAGCATTAAACGTGTAAATAAACATAGATTGGCACACAATTAGGCCTCATGCACACAGGACGTTTTAAACGTCAGCGATACAGCAGTGCTAAAAACATGCGTTTTTCCATTAATGTTTTGCCGCGTTTTCCAGCGTTCGCAATTTTTGCCGTTTCCTTTAAAAACACTACCTATATAATGTAAAAGCGCATAAAAACGTCAAACGCAGCTAAACACGGTTGAAGCATTTAGATGCATTTTTGACATTTTTTGTTTTAACCACTTCCTTACTGGGCACTTAAACCCCCCTCCTGCCCAGACCAATTTTAGGCTTTCAGCGCTGTCACGTTTTGAATGAGAATTGCGCGGTCGTGCAGCGTTGTACCCAACAATTTTTATCATTTTTTTCCCACAAATAGAGCTTTCTTTTGGTGGTATTTGATCCCCTCTGCGGTTTTTATTTTTTGCGCTATAAACAAACAAAGAGCGATGATTTTGAAAAAAGAACAATATTTTTTACTTTTTTGCTATAATAAATATCCAAAAAAATATATAAAAAAGAAAATTATTCATCAGTTTTGGCCGATATATATTCTTCTACATATTTTTGGTAAAAAAAAAAAAGCAAATTGCGTCTACAAACTATGGGAATAGATTTACAGCGTTTTTACTATTTTTTTTTTTTTACTAGTAATGGCGGTAATCTGCGATTTTTATCGGGACTGCGATATTGCAGCAGACATGTCGGACGTTTTTGACACATTTTTGGGACCAATGACATTTATACAGCGATCAGAAATTTAAATGTCCACTGATTACTGTATAAATGTCATTGGCAGTGAAGGGGTTAACCTGCAGGGGGCAGTGAAGGGGTTAACAGTGTTCCCTGGGTGTGTTCTAACTGTGGGGGGGATGGGCTGGTCGGGACATAACAGATCTAACTGATCCCAGTGACAGGGATCAGTAGATCTGTCATGTCCCATTCACAGAACGGGGAACCGCCGTGTTTACATTGGCGGTTCCCCGTTCTGAGGCTGCTACAAGTGATCGGCGGGTCTCGGGCGGACATCGAGTCCGCCCGACCCGCGGGTACGCCCACACAGCGTGCGGCGGCCGCGAGAGCGCGCTGTCGCAGGCTGCGAGTGCGCGCAGGGAGTGTGCACGAGGCAGGACGTCCATGGACGTCCTCCCGGATTTTCAGAGCCGCGCTGTAGCCGTCTTTCGGCTATAGCGCAGTTCTGTACTGGTTAACTGCTCCTGGAAGCAAAGGCTGTCGCTTTTTTTCTGCTGCCCCTAAAGGCTTATACCTCCGAACGCCTCTGACAGTTTATGTGTGCATGGACACTTAGGCTAACGTGGAGGGGCTTTTACAGGCAGTTAAAAAAAAGTCAAACGCCCCTAACAGCAGCTGTAAAAACGTCCTGTGTGCATGAGGCCTTAGTGTTGTGGAAACTATCAAATGCCACATCCTGTCCCCTTTGAAGGGGCGTAGCGTCAGCTACTGCATACAGCTGTTTTGGGCTTTTTGTCCATCACCAGTGCAGTGTACAGTGACCAAGATTTCTGTGGAGTAGGGCTTGGTACAACCATGAAGGTTTTGGTAAAATTAAATAAAAGGAACCAATAAGTATATACGAGGGGTCTTCAAGAAGTTTCCACACTTTTATATATATAACTTAGTTTAAAAAATTGTGGAAACTTTTTGAAGAACCTAATTTTTTTAAAAATATAGGCTGTCAAAAATAAATAGTATTTATGTTAAATACTGCATTTCTATAGCACAATAAATTTTAAAAAATCTCTTTCAATGTTCGAACATTCCAGCTTTTATTTACATTTTGGACATTCTTCACGTCATGCATATCTTGGACTATAGCTGTCGGATAATTTAAATCCCCTGTACTTAACCTTTCCTGAGTTCCAGTTGATTTGCTTAAGTGCTAACTGATCATGCAGACTTTTACTTGCCGCCTCTCCTGGACCTATGGTCATAAAGGTCCAGATCTCTGAACTTCTTCTGTTTTCATTTTAATCTCCAGAGTTTGCTGTTTATTGCCTGCCAGTCATAGAGAAGCCTCAGAGTTTTCAGGGGAAAAGCTTCCAGGGATAAAAACAATTATTGGTTGGCTGGAATGCTGTCAGGGGATTTTACAAGACGTTATCTAGGAGTCTTTAAGAATGCTTAGGTTAACTGCCACCCTTTTACAGATTTCTTGTCAGGTCTTTGTTAAAGACTCAGGCAGACAGTTTCTCTTAAACTGCTGGGATAATGTTTTTTTTTTAATCAAACAAAATAATTTCTCTGGCAGATTAATGCAGACATTTACTTAAATAATAATAGTTTTTGTTGCTGGGGTGGAGCAATAGAAGGGAAGTGAGAAAATGCTGCTCAAGGCTCTCTCAAAGCCTGCTCAAGTGCCCCACATCTGCAGATCACATGATGAAAGGCCTACTTTTGGTCACATGGTCTCTGCCGAAGGGGAGGATAAATGTTCAGCTGTTAACATAGTTTTTTAAAAAAAAAACTTGTTACCAAGAAAAAACACAGAAAAAACATGTTTTTGAAATGCTTACTTGCAGCATTTTTTCCCTTTCCACAAGCCTATTTTTTGCAATGTATCTGTAGCAAATATGGCTAAATGAAGAGTCAATTCCCTATTACACCCCCTTCTTCCCTGCCCATCATAGCTCTCTGTTCCTCTGTGCATGTCTAATTTTTCTCTGGACTAGCCCAACTTCTCTTATGTAGCTGCCAGGGCAAGAGTGTATGAGGATACTGTAGCCTCTCATTTTAATGACAGCTCTGAGTCTGCTGGGGTTGCTGACATCACAACCAAGATTGTAAAAGAATGAAAAGAGGGCGCTCCAACCTTGCGCATTACCCAAGTGGTATTTATTGAAATCAAAAATAAGGAAACATACTCACAAACAAGTGGATAGTAATGTCAAAATCCATAATTGACACAGAGCAACCAGGTCACCAGGATCGTGTCCGGCACGCTGAAGGACCTTCCAGGAGCTCTGAGGAAGAGGGGATCTCCCCTTGAAATGTGTCAGCCATCTAAAAAGGTCATCCAGTGATCTTGTTGCTCAGTGTCCGTTGTGGACTTTGACATGCTTTTACTATCTACTTGTTTGTGAGTATGTTTCCTTCTTTTTGATTTCAATAAATACCACTTGGGTAATGTGCAAGGTTGGTGCACCCTCTTTTCATTCTTTTAGAGTGTTTCCATTGGGTGTCCCCTGACCCTTGGAGGGCAGTAAGGCCTGTGCATCTACTGGGAGCCATAGGAAGTCTAGGCTATCTCTACTGCCTTCGCACCACTTTTGAGCGCAGGAGAATTTGTTTGACTGTGATCACATCCAAGATGATACAAAGCAGCAGTCTCAGAGATATTGAATGTCCACACAATGAGGATTTTACAGTTAAATAGCCTGCCAAAAATACATTAAATGCAGCTATAATCTTACATAAAAGTTGCTGTTGAAGGAATGTGCTAATAGGATCTTTTTAAAGTAGTATTTGAGCATGGTTTTGCTTTCTTGTCAGTGTAACTATGGCATGTACATACTTTGTTTGCTAATGATGCACCATTTTATGATGTACAGCAGAATTAGACTATACTGTGAAAGTACATTACTGGTGACTATGCTAGGCTTAGGCTCACTGGACAGAGGTACCCTTTAGATTGATAATGGAGCAGGGCTTGTAGAAAGGTTTTATAGGGGGGCAGTCTCCCCTACAGCTTGTTCTCCATATTCTTGTAGCCAAGCACTACAGTACAGTTCCAGTACTGGCAGTATAGGCAACTTCCTCTATACAATTGTCATTGCTGTGTACCTTCAGACATTAAAGTAGAAGTTCACCCTAATACTAAAATCCCTATATCTACTGGCATCCTCAATCTAAGCCCTTTAAAGGAGAAATCACTATACATACCTTTCCTTAAGCCGTTCTGGTCCGGTCCCACGCTGAGCTGTCAGTGGCAGGTTCTCTGTGGACAGTTCATATTCCCATTGCACATCCTGGAATGAGCTCTTAAGGTACTGGATGTTGTAGCGACTGGCAGCTGGAAACTGGAACCTGTATGATATGTAGATATGCACCAGCACAGCAAGGATAATCAATTTCATCCAAATGTTTTTTATTAAAGAAAGATCACATCACAAGACAGTGTAGTGCAATGTTTCGAGCCACGCATGATCCCTTCGTCAGGCATGTCAGGCTTTTCTGTGGAGGCAGATGCAGAGGAGGCAGCCGACAATGGAAGCCCCATAGTAACTCTATGGGTGACATCACTTCCCATTCATTTCCCAGCCGTTGTCGGCTGTCTCTTCTGTAGAGCTTCCACTGCTGGAGACCGGACAGGATTGGCTTAAGAAAAGGTATGTATAGCTTACAGGGTTAGACAGGTTAGTCTTGGATTGTGGATGTCAGTAGATTTAAAGATTTTAGTATTAGTGTGAACTTCCACTTTAACATCTTCACTACCAACTGTATCTGTACTGTATGTCAACACCTCTTTGTAAAGATATTTGGGATGAGTCTTCTTCTCCCCTTTTTTGCCATGTTTTTTGCATGTTTTCTATGGAATGGCAACTGTGCATCCATAAGCAATATATAATAATACTGTATGTAGAAGAAGAATACAAAGAAGAAGATTATGAAGAATGAAATAACAAAGAAGAAAAAACACAAAACAACCTTCAATATATTTAAAAGAAAAATTAAAAGAAGAACAATACACGAAAAGGATACAAAGAATATGAAGTAACAATGAAGAAGAATGTGAAGTGAAATACAAAGAAGCTTCAAGAACATGAAGAAGGCACTCTCATTATTATAAGACAGTCCTTACAGGTCCTTATTTGGAATTCACCTGCCAACAGCTGGGACATTAATGATAAAAAGCCAAGAAGAACATAAGGAAAAAGGCTACCTTTGTGAACACTTTTACATGAAAGCTGGCAGATTTCTGAAGTGTGTTTTCCAATTGCCAGCTCTTTCTAATTTCAGTTATAGTGTTAGGGTTAGAAAATGTCTGCAGCCTCTGATTGTCTTCTATAGCATGTCTGCAGCTCAGTGTCTTGTAACTAATCCATAGCCATAGCAGATCTATATTCTCTGAATGTCTGCAGTGTTTCAATATTGCATTAAAAAAAAAAAAAACTTTTACTATTAAAAACGAGGTCATATTTTACCATTCTTTTGCGGGTTAAGAAGCATTTTACAGTATTCCTGTTTTTTTTTTACAGCATCTACGTGCTTCTTTTTTACATTTTAAGAACTTTGAAGGTACATGATTTCTCCTTTCTGTGTTCCCATTTGCAGAATGCACAGCAGGGCTCGTGATCTTAGCCTGGCAACTAAGCCTTTATATTTTGGTGCCATATGTATAGAATATTAAGTACACACTTATATTAAATACACTTTAATGTAATTATTAGCATAATGTAATTTGTTGATCTAAGCTAACCCATTTATTGAGAAAGCCCCCCCACAGCACTGACAATGAAAATTCCCTGCTGAGCTTAGATGGTAGGTACAGTTACTTACCGGTTTGTAAAAAAAAAAAATCCAATTAAGCCATCGTCTAAGGAGGCAAACTTTCTTGGCATGTTTTGGTGGGTCATACCTTGTTTCATTATTCTGAGGCATTTCTACTCATGCAGCCCTACTTTATAGAACAAAAAAGTGATTTAAATCATCAGCAAAATATTTTAATATAAATATATATTTAAAATGAAGAGTTTGAAAAAGGTATAGAATCTTAGGTACAACAACAAAAAAATCACTATAGTTGTAACTTAAAGAAGCCTAGACTATGTTGGATAAGTATGTTGTTTTGTTTTATTAAATTATATGTAAAAAAAATTGATTCATTTGTATTTTCATCTTTCATTCAGCTGCTATGGGTCTTCACCATTGTCTACCCACCTAGAGTGAATCGTTTAGTTGTGAATTTTTTTTTTTTTGTCTTTTAAATCTAACAAAAGTTTTAAATATTTATTTTAACATAGTGTCCAAATAAATTAAAGTGTTGCTCTCTCCCGTGTATGACCTTATATATTTCTTCTTCCCCTTAACCCCCTATCTCTTCTTGTTTTCATAGTTTATCTCAGTTCTGTCAAAACAGGCAAAAATGATATTGTGGAGAGCCGTTTTCCCTCCTACACATATATCTTCTTATTCCTCAGTAGTAACTTAAATCATGTCTCCTAGATCACTGTTCTAAGACTTTTATTTGAACTTGTGTAATCTGAGTCTCCCATAAATCATTAGCCTCAGGAAAATTCCTTCATTTACTGTTCCAGGAATGTGGGCTCTGCCAGGAATCTCCACATCCACATAATAATTTCACCATTGTTTCTGTAATCCTTGACTGTGAGAATCTTGGGCTCCCAAAACCATTTACCCTTTTCTCTTCTATTCCACAAAATGAAATAATTTCTTCTTGGTACTGTACAAGTGCTTTATTAACCACTTATGGACCACCCCACGCAGATATACTGCGGCAGGGTGGCCCTCCTATGCAAAATCATGTATAGGTATGTGATTTCGTGCAGTGGGTCTGGGGCGTGCGTGCGTGCTGCCGGCGACCCACTCCCGCAATGGCCGCCCGGCCCCATTGATCGTTCACAGGAGAGGCAGAACGGCGCTCTGCCTATGTAAATAAGGCAAACCATCGTTCTTTGAGGGAGGAAGATGGAGATCTTGTATTTCTGCTGAGCATGAGTATTCTGCTGCCTGCAGTCACACCATTCCACCCACAATTTGAAAGCACTCCCTCGGAGAACACTTAACCCCTTGATTGCCCCTGATGTTAACCCCTTCCCTGCCAGTGTCATTAGTATAGTGTCAGTGTATATTTTTTTAGCACTGATCACTGTATTAGTGTAACTGGTCCCCAAAAAGTGTCAAAAAGTGTCAGTTAGGTGTCCGATTTGTCCACTGCAATGTCGCAGTCCCGCTAAAAAACGCTGATCGCCAGCATTACTAGTAAAAAAATAAATAAAAATTCCATAAGAATATCCCCTAGTTTGTAGACGCTATATCTTTTGAGCAAACCAATTAATATACACTTATTGGGATTTGTTTTACCAAAAATATGTAGCAGAATACATATTGGCCTAAATTGATGAAGAAATTTGATTTTTTGCATTTTTGTATTGGATGTGTTTTAAAGCAGAAAGTAAAAAATATTATTGTTTTTTTTTTTTTTCAAAATTGTTGCTCTTCTTTTTTTTTTTTATAGCAACAAAAATTAAAAATCACAGAGGTGATCAAATACCACCAAAAGAAAACTGTATTTATTTGGGTACAGCATCGCACAACTGTGCAGTTGTCAGTAAAAGTAACGCAGTGCCATATCGCAAAATTTAGCCTGGGCATTAAGAGGCTAAAATGTTCCGGGGCTGAAATGGTTAGAAAGTAAACATTATCATATAAAAATTTTACAGCCCATACACCAAAGCACACTCTTCCTTGAGTTCTCTACCTACATATTTTTAGAATTTTATACAGCTCCTTTTTTTTGGTGTTGTTTTCAGTTCAAATTTGTGATGTCCCTGGGTCCACCTCTTCCTTCAGCGGTCCCCAGTGATGCAGAGAATGGCTCCATATTAAGACGTGGGCTCTGTTCTTTTTTTTTTTTTTTTTCATCTACAGTATATCTAGAAGGGGAGATTTCCCTTTACTTTTTGTCTGAAAATGACAATAGTTTTCACCAGAAAAGGTGTCTCTATTTGGTTTTTCCATTTTTTTCCAGTTTATAATTTATTTGATGAAGCAAGTTCTGCTTTAAAGTGATATTAAAGTCATGTTGTTTTGTTTAAAAATAACAAACATGTTATACTTATCTCCTCTGCGCAGTAGTTTTGCACTGAGCAGCCGAGATCCTCCCTTTCTTGGGTCCCCCAACGGCGCTCCTGGCCCCTCCCTCCTGTGGAGTGCCCACATAGCAAGCAACTTGCTATGGGGGTACCCAAGCTGAGCCACTGCTCTGTGTGTCCATTCAGACATGGAGTCGTGGCTTGACCCGGCCCCCTCTCTCTCCTCATTCGCTCACTGCCGCTGATTGACAGTGAGGGAAAGTCCTTAGACAGCCGAGGATCTTGTGCAACATTACTGGATTGATATGGGGCAGGTAAGTAATAGGGGGGCTGCTGCACACAGAAGGTTTTTTATCTTAATGCATAGAATGCATTAAGATAAAAAACCTTCTGCCTTTAGAACCACTTTAAGTCCTCCCCTCCTTCCCTACCATATTTAGCATGTGGAGGGAGAGGGTACTTAGTTTTGACAGGTACCCGCTCCCACTTGCCTAGATCAGTGGTTCTCAACTCCTGTCCTCAGGACCCACTAACTGGCCAGGTTTGCAGGATAACTGAAATACATCACAGGTGATATCATTTGCTGCTCAGTGATTGCAGTATTCTAATCTGCATCTCCCCAAGGTAATAAATAAAATCTGGCCTGTTGGTGGGTCCTGAGGACAGGAGTTGAGAACCACTGGCCTAGATGATCTGAGCGGAAGTTCTCCTCTCCCCCTCCCTCCCCGCAGTCTTCTGGAACACCTTACAGGTCCTAGAAGTCTGCGGGACCATTCACGAAGTGCAGCACAGCTCGCGCATGCACAGTGGGCAGCCGGCTGTGAAGCCAAAAGTAGCATAGCCAGCTGCTCACAGTTGGGATGCCAGAGCCAGGAACCCAAAGGCTAGTGAAGAATTAACTAGTGAGGACAGTGCTGGATCCCTGGACAGGTAAGT
>BLSH010008165.1:392412-422789 GCA_018402905.1 Glandirana rugosa
ACTTTTCTTGTCATTTAAAAGTTAGTTCACCTTTTAGTTAGGCTTTTATATAAAATTTCTTCTTAAGGTCCATCCCATATAAAAATGTATCAATTTGACCAGGTCGGACCTGGTCACATTGATACATATATGGTATGAAACGGTTAGAGGGACTTTCGACCTTTAATGACTTCATTCATGACGATAAAGACGACTCGCCGGTCGGACTACGTAGACTTGTGTCCTCCAACCGGTGAGTCGTAAGAGTCACTTACCTTTCGTAAGAAACTAACCTACTCCACTTCTCCGTCCCGTCACTATAGTGATAGAATGCAAAGCATTCTCTGATTGGACGAGGTGGAGATAGTGATATCACTGCCCTGCCTCTTCACCTCATCCAATCAAAGAATGCTTTCCATTCACTGAGAATGCTGAGTGGCCAACCTCCTGTGTTCAGATGCATCAGGCTGGCCGCTCAGCAGAAATAGCAGTACTTACTTCAGTAATTTCCAGCTTTCAGGGAGATTGGCAAAGTATGGTATATACATAGTTACACTGGTCCAGGCTGGACCAGTTTAACTATGTAAAAATATACCCTACCTGGAATTCTTCTTTAAAATATATTTTCGGATTGATTTTCCACTTGATTGAAAATTTACTGTTCTTTTCAATGAGTAATTGAAATAAAGTTCTTTCTACATGACAGTCACAGCATTTGCTCCACATATATTAATTCCCTTGTCATTCTAATTAGTAACTCTATCTCTCTGTAACGTCACATCTGCAGTAAAATATTGCAGCCTTTAATTATCTTAATTATGGTGATTATGATTACTGTTGTGCAAACAAAAAGCTGCCACACACTCATAACTCTGTGATTTTCGGGAGGCTGTGTGGCTATGAAATGTAGTTGAATTGAAACTTAACTTATATTTGCTTACAATATTAGGTAGCATGTTTTTTTTTATTTGGGAAAAAGCAATCACAGCATTTGTAGAAGCAATAACTATATCATACTATGTTTTCTACTGTCATGTTAACATGTCATGTGATTTTCCAGACATTTAGTTTAGCCTACTATCCTCCAAATGTTTGCACTCTATAGCCAGCTTGTAGTTACTTGTATTTATTTCTGTCCCTCCTTCATCCAAATGCCAAAACCATACTGCCTCCTGTTGCCCTTTTACATGGAATCAGGGACCTGTCCTGCCCTCTGTCTGAACTGCACCCCACCCTGAATAGATAGCTCTTGTTGTGCTGACATGAAAAGACAATTCTTGCAGGATCTTCCACAGTTCCACACGTGCCAAGGCAACAGTCCATGTCACCTGATATCAGGAACTCCTTGATCCCAGGAATGAGAAGTGCAAGGCCCCAACCCAGTCCTAAGAGCCAGGGGGTGTATTTTGGTTTTGTGCTGCCCAAGGCAAGACTAAAATCTGGTGCCCCCCATCTAAATTTGTCCCATTCGAGCCACTTTAAAATTGTTCATGCCCATGCAACGGCAACAAACGACGTACATTTTACTATCCATAGGTGATAGGACAATTGCTGTTTGCATGCGTACGGGACCGTCGCGTTCGCCTTTGTGTATGAGTACGGTAGGACGGGGCACTTTAATTTTTTTTTCCTTTAAATTATTAATTTTTTACATTTTTTTTTTATTTGCACACTGTTACTTTTTTTATCAGTTTTATTGCTGTCACAAAGAATGTAAACATCCTTGTGACACCAATAGGCATGTGACAGGTACTCTTTATGGAGAGATCTATAAGACCCCAAATCCCTCCTCTGCCCTTTAAAAGAATTCAAAACATCCCTCCTGTGCCCTTTAAAAGAATTCAAAACACCAAAAAAAAAAACCACCAAGATTGGTGTTTTTGAATGCCGATGGTTTCCAAGTAAACCAGAAGTGATAATGCCCCGATCCTGGCTTTGCTTGGCTATCCAGCGGGCGCACTGGCTGTTCATTCGGGTCTCCCGGTGGGATGGGAGAGCCTGAGAGAGCCGCAGAAGGAGACGGAGGGGTGTCCCCTCCCACTACTTGTGATAGCAATCAGGTGGCTAGTAAGCTGCTCCGATTGCTATTACAAGACAGCCGACTGCCAACTCTAAAAAATTATAGCTGCATAGCTGCGGGCATCATCCCGCTACAGGCAGCGCCCCCTCAAAAATGTGCCCGAGGTAAATGCCTTGTTTGCATTGTGGTAGATACACCCCTGCTAAGAGTTGTACTTTGTCAGCAGTTGCATAGGATGCTTTGCTAGTTTTAATGGAAACATTTGCTATAACTGGAGCATGCAAAATTTGGTGCATTGAAACCTACATTGCCAAGTGCCCTCTCTCTTCTCCCCTGCAGGGGCACTGGCTAACACGGGAGATCACGTAGATCATTCTTTTTTAAGAGGGAGAACAGTTTTTCTTAATATGATTTACAGTAGATGGTAAAGTTTTGCTTTAAAACCAGCACTCTAAATTATACTTTTGTGATTTAATAATTTATATTTTTAAATAGTATTTCACTTTTAGGCTACATACTCTGTATGTACTTATTTATCTTGTTGCTGTTGCTGACCAGTATTGCACGTATGTAGTTTCCATCTCTGGGTAGTACTAGTTTTAGAAAGAGAACTGTTTGCATAATTTGGTAGTGCTTTAAAGCGGAAATGTAACCAGTTCAGTTCTCACACCCGTACAACCCTTATGCACCCCAGGAATTTTTACATTTCCTCTATGGGCCTATTTACTCAGCAATAACGTTGTCATTACTTGTTAATGTAAGACAAGCACAACTTTCCTTTGATGGTAATGCTTTGCAGAAATGATTTTATGTTTTATGTAATCCATAACCAAAAAAGGTAACAAAAGTACTTTTTTTCTACATTTACCAGTGTCAGTTTAAAAAAATATATTGTTACTGTGGATAAAAAGTATACACTTTATTCTATAATTTGTCCTGTTGAAAACTACACTAAAAAGCCTGCTACAAGTATTGCAAATTAAATCAAGGCTCTTTTTTTAAGTTTGCATCTGTTTAATGTGACACAAAAATTAACAAACAAAACATATTAAAGGAAAAATAAAAAGTTTGAGAGCTAATGGTTAGAAAAATAGAAATGTTTGAAAATGTGAACAAATTATAAGCAACCATAAACATGTGTAGGTAAAATTGATAAATCCAAGATAGAATAATGTATCAAGTCCACAGATGTGTATCCAATCCAAAGTGCAACTGTGAAACTGTGAAAAGTTCATAAACAAAAAATACATAAATTGAATTAATAAATGCAAAGTGAAACAATACATCCAATCATCTCATCTATTCAGAATATATCCAGGCCAATGTGCAGAAATGATAGTGTCCAGATGTGTTAACTATAACTGAATGTGATCCGTGAGCCCACCACCTAGGTACATCCAGACGCTTACCAGAAGCACCGACCCCAAATTATAGGAGGTCTGGCACGGCACAGTGATATAACAATGGATCATCCTATCAGGGGGTGTCAACGGTACTCCATATCAGACTGGGACCATGGAATACTCCTCCTGTTGGTCTGCCGGCTGTAGTTATCTGTACTCCCCCTGTTGTCTGTATAATTGTCAGTTTCCAAGGTGTCCTCTTGTCTCTCCTGGCTGCTCGCTCTCTAATTGAGCTGCTCTGATCCCACAAGGAGACCATCAGATGCCTTGCTGCATATTAGCCATATATACCACAATCTTGCATGCAAAGGTTCCATGATCTCCTAAGCCAAGATAGACTCCATGAAGTACAGAGGAAGATCCACATAGTGTAGTATTTCATCAGAATTTTAAGAAGTTGATAAAATCCCTCTTACAATTTTGAAGGAATTACACAGCATGTGTTACAAACATCCATCAGGTCCAAGTGATCAGGCCAACTTGAGTAATAACATCATGGATGAGGCCCCTTTCAACACGCGTGTTTCTCTGTAAACCAACGTCGTCTGGGGTTATGAGGCTGTGTATTTATTTATTTCCTGCATTTACATAGCATACATTTTTTTACACAGCATTTTAAAGAGTACACAGAACAGTACACAACAGTCTCCTTCCCTTAAATGTTCACCATTTAATGTCTTTATCAAATTCATACATACAGTATTATATACACTTTGCTTTTAGATTGTTGGAGGAAAGCCAAGCAATCAGAGAAATCCCATTCAAACATAAGGAAAAACCCAACTCCATCCATACAGAATTCTTGATTGTGATTTTAAGCTTGGACCCAGAGCTGCATGGTAAGAGATAACAATTAGCTGAGGCCTACATTTTTTAGTAATAATTTATGAAGCATAACAGAATCTTCTTAAAGAGCAACTGCAGTCTGTTCACATAATTTGTAATAAAAACATGTTTGCAATTCTGAAGCTTCCCTTTAGCCACTTTGCATATTATTTGATATATACTGTGATTCTGTACTTGCCAAATATGCTGCAGAAATCTCCCTCCACTAAGTCTGGCTGCAATCATTTTACCTGTGGGCTGCTGCCTGTTCACTTCCTGGATTTACACAGACACACAGAGGCACACCTCCAGCTCTGCAGCTCTCATTGGCCCTCTTATGACTCACCCCTTCCCTTCCTGGCAAACTCTCACGAGGGAGAGAGAGCTGTGCATGATGTCAAAGCTGAGGCATTTTTCCAGCCAAGAAACAGGAAGTGGGCTTATTAACCGCTTGCCGATGGCTGATCGGCAAATGACAGCGACAAAGTGGCTCTGTAACGCGAATCGCCGTCATACGACGGCGGCCGCGATACAGAGCCACTGTGAGCGCGCGCACGCGCTCACTGTGTTCGGGGGGGGCCAGGGAGCAGGTGCGGCGGCTTCGATTGCCGCCGGCCACCCGCGATGCCCCCCCGGAGTGAAGGAGCGGAGGTCCGTGTAAGTAAACACGGACCTCCGCTCTGTGTGAGGGGGAAGGGCTGTGATCACAGCCTTCCTGTACGTGAAGGCTGTGACCACTTCCCTTCCCCAGCTAGGCAAGCCCCCATACAGTAAGAACACGCCCAGGGAACATAGTTAACCCTTAGCGCGCCCCCTGCAGGTTAACCCCTTCACTGCCAATGGCATTTACACAGTAATCAGTGCATTTTTATAGCACTGATCGCTGTATAAATGCCAATGGTCCCAAAAAAGTGGCAAAACGTTCCGACATGTCCGCCCCAATATCGCAGTACCGCTAAAAATCGCAGATCGCCGCCATTACTAGTAAAAAATAAAAAAAAATAAAAACCCCAAAAATGAATTCTCATCATCCGTAAACGCGACCACTTTTGCGCAAACCAATCAATAAACGCCGATTGCGATTTTTTTATCGCAAATATGAGGAAGAATATAAATCGGCCAAAAACGGTGAAAAAAAATGTTTTTTTATATTTTTTTTTGGATTTGTATTTTAGCAAAAAGTAAGAAATTTGTTTTTTTTTGCAAAATTGTCGCTCTTCTTTTGTTTATAGCGGCGATCAGAAATGACGCAGAGGTGATCAAATACCACCAAAAGAAAGCTCTATTTGTGGGAAAAAAAGGACGCAAATTTCGTTTGGGTACAACGTCGCACGACCGCGCAATTGTCAGTTAAAGCGACGCAGCGCCGAATCGCAAAAAGGGCTCCGGTCCTAAAGCTGGAAATCCTTCCGGGGCTGAAGTGGTTAAGGTATTTACTGGCAGAAAAAAAAAAAGTTTTACTATCCAAAGTTAAAACAAAAAGGGCAGAGGATTTAATAGATGGAAAGATGAAAAAATGACTGAAGTTCTGCTTTAAAAAAAAAAATCTTGAAAGGTTAGGTATTTCCATGTCTAATTTCACAAATACAAAAATGAAGAGGTGTATTCCTCATTTAGGAGAGCAGATAGAGACCTGCAAATTTTTCCTTTTGCCCGTGGGTCAACTGCACATACAGAACTCCTAAAATCATACAATAGATAACTCTAATATTATAGAGCTATTTATTCAAAATGTCATGCAGATATTTCAGGCTAATCAGCATATGTAAACAGTGGTTCCCAAGGAGCAGGGATTGGGGACCAACAAGATAATATAACCAGACAACTTAAGAGGAACCAAATAGTCAGTAAACCAGTGAGAGGCACCATTATTTTTTCTTAAAATGTGAGGCATCATCCTTCACAAATCTAAAAAAGAAGGGACGAAGGAGTTTCTGGTTAATTTAGCCAACCTCATCATCTGGTTATACTATTATATATCACTGACCTTCAAGCCCTACTCCATAGAAAAATTGGTTTTCATACACTTTAACATATGTTCTTAATCAGTTGTTAGAAGGTAAAACCTAATTTATTAGACTATGTCTACTTTGAAGCTCCCATAGACATTTACTCAACTGTCACACATATCACAACATACCTATTAGATTGTAAGCTGTTCTGAGCAGGGCCCTCTTATACCTTTTGTATTTTATTGTATTGTAACTGTATTGTCTCTCTTTTATATTGTAAAGTGCTGCATAAATTGTTGGCACTATGTAAATTCTGTATATTAATAATAATATCACACAGGAACTCTTGAGCGACCATTACATTAACCAGCTCCCTCCAGAATAGAATGGCCGGATAGCAGACCATTGTCCCAATTACAATGGGCTAAAATCCAATTCAGTTATTTTTTTGTGCCCACAATTGTTGGGTGTGAGTATGTGTTGTTAACCATAAATATTAAAGAAAATACCAAATCTGACTAACATTGGCTTGAACAGTCATCATGTCTTTGAGAGCACCTTAAAGGGAATACATGAACAAGCATATCAGAGCTACAGTTCAATTGTTGTTATGTGTGAGCTTCAGAACTGTCATCCTCATTGTCGCTTCACTAATTAAGCCTGGTACACACCGCTATTTTTTTTTTCTTTCAATCCAGCGGTTTGAACTAAAAAAAACTCACCACTCAGGTCAGAGCCACTGTACTAAATATCCAATGTTAGTACGGCGATCTCCCCTGCTAAGCTTTTGTGTTCTGACAGGGGGGGGCGCCCCCCCAGAACAGCAGCGGTCTCAGCCATTGGCTTGGGTGCTGATCGACAGACCTTTTTTGGTCATGACCCTTCAACAGAAGCCGGCTGAATAGCCGACTGCTGTCAGAACTGGCTGCTGTACACACTGAATGTCACCCAGCTTCTGTTGAACAGGCTGATGTCGCCCGACATTTGGCCGGTGTGTACTAGGAGTTAGTTTGTACACACAGTAAAGTGTCAGAACATCTAATTTACATACTTGTCCCTGTTAGAGACTCAATAAGTAGTGATGCAAAGAGGAGGAGGAAAATGGCCAAAAAACAATGTCAATTACCATATTTCACAACTCATCCTGAAAATTTACAATAGAAAAAATAATTTTCATTTAATTTCAAAACCAATCCTGTTCCCTCATGTCCAGCAGTGATCTGAAAGCTTGTCAGCTTTTTAATCTCTAGTACAAACACAGAGAAGGCACATAGGAAGAGCAGAATGCTATGGCTCAACAAATTCCCTGCATCTCTTGTAAAATTTGAGAATGTATTGTTGCACAATGTTTGCAGCTAAAGAGGCCAGTGATGGTTTGTTGCAACTGCTTGTTAAGAATATCTACGTGTTTGAATGTCCATAGCCACCGGTTTACTTTAAGAACTCATTCAAGTAATTTCACCTTGCTCACCCAGGCCACCAGTGTACAAAATCTAAAAAAAAAAACAATTAATACAAATGATTGCTCAGTTCAACTTTTGCTTCTCTCCATGTTGCAATAAAATTATTTCAAAAGCAATACTCATTTATACTCTGTTTTAACATGTGTGTTATGTTATGAAGATTAAGGGGTGGGGGGAAAATATAGATTTAGATATCTATGTTCATTTATGTTTATGTTTAGGTGGCCTGTCTAGGTAAGTGCTATGAACCAGCCCCCATAATTGCCAATTACAAGCGTTTTTTTTTTTTTTTTAACTTTATCTGTTATCTCCAGAAAGTGAATAAGTAAATTGAATGAAATTTTTTTTTTAAAAGGCGACATTTTCTGGATATAACCTTTAAATATATATATTATGCATTTTGAAAGAAAATATTTTCATGAAGAACTTGTGTAATAAAACAATAGAACAGTCAAGTCTGGTTCCACAAGAAAGCAATGAAGCAAAGCAAGACTAGCAATAGATGAATATCAGACTACATGACAGGTTTTTTATTTTTTATCTCCTTCATTTTATTTCTATATGGCACCAGCCCCTTATATTTTATGAAACCTCTTATGTTTCAAAATGTAGCTATCAATTATATTTAATGTACTCGTCATCACCTCTGTATTCAGAGCAAGCAAAAGATATATCACAAAAGTTCAAACTTCATTTTCTTGTAAAAGCAAGGTGCAAAATCAATATGCGATTAAATAACCCCCTGTACAGAGGAAGTGTAACGCTGCATTAATTTTCTAACACTGCAAAGTAATGACTGTCAAATCAAATATTGTATCCGCCGTCCTTTCAGGAGTCCATAATTTAACCAGATGAAGAATTACTGCCATGACACTTGCCATATGGTTTTATATTTTAACAAGCAAAATAAAAAAAGTCCCCAACTATAAAAGGTAGAAGATGATATAAAAGTATCTGAAGCATAACTGATAGGCTACTACAGCTAAGCAAAAGGCTGGCTTTATTTTAGTTATTTGTCTATCTTATGGATTATATTCATGTCATTGTGATTTTATTAACCACTTCAGCCCCGGAAGGATTTCCCACTTTAGGACAAGAGCACTTTTTGCGATTCGGCACTGCGTCACTTTAACTGAGAATTGCGCGGTCGTGGGACGTTGTACCCAAACAAAATTTGCGTCCTTTTTCCCACAAATAGAGCTTTCTTTTGGTGGTATTTGATCACCTCTGTGTCATTTCTGATCGCCGCTATAAACAAAAGAAGAGCGGCAATTTTGCAAAAAAAACCCTAATTTCTTACGTTTTGCTAAAATACAAATCCAAAAAAAAATAAAAAAAAATTTTTTCATTAAAACGATTTATATTCTTCCTCATATTTTTGGTAAAAAAAATCGAAATCTACGTTTATTGATTGGTTTGCGCAAAAGTTGCCGCGTTTACGGATGATGAGAATTCATTTCTGGGGTTTTTATTTTTTTTTTAATTTTTTACTAGTAATGGCAGTGTTCTGCAATTTTTAGCGGTACTGCAATATTGGGGCGGACATGTCGGACCATTTTGACACTTTTTTGGGACCATTGGCATTTATACAGCGATCAGTGCTATAAAAATGCACTGATTACTGTGTAAATGCCATTGTCAGTGAAGGGGTGAACCAGCAGGGGGCGATCTAGGGGTTAACTGTGTTCCCTGGGCGTGTTCTAACTGTGTGTGAGCTGGCCTGGCTGGGGAAAGGGGATGATTGCAGCTTCCATATACAGGAAGCCTGTGATCACCGCCCTTCCCCCTCTATGAGAACGGAGATCCGTGTTTACTTACACGGACCTCCTTTCTCTGACTGCAGGGGGGCCATCGCGGGTAGGCTCTCCAGTCAAGAAAGGAAAAAAACACCATGTTAAAAGCTAAATTACAGAAAAAAACTAGACACATGTTGAAATACATATATGTGAATTGTCATACACAGAAAAGGATTTGCTATAAACCCAGGCACCCCTGCCATATAGCACTGTTAGCTGACTAAACTAAGCTGACAACGAAACCTGGTCTGTAGCTTAGCACGGACTGTGATTAAGACTCGATTCACATCTATGCATGTTGCTTTTGAGTGTTTCAGCAGTGCTTTTTGCTGTGCTTTCCAGGTTTTTGGACACGCGTTTTTGATGTGTTTTTGATTCTTTTTTCTTTTTATTTGGTCAATTTGTTGTTGTGCAGATTAAATACTGCAAAACGCTCTAAAAACGCACTACATGCTTTTCTGCTGCTTCTCCATTGAAGTCTTTTGAAAGAAAAAAGCAGCGTTTTGCATTTAAAAAAGTCCCTGACCCTTTCCAAAAATGCAGAGGCACAAAAATGCATTGATGTAAACATGTTCCATAGGAACCCATGTTAAAAATAATGCCCTGCATTTCTGCAAAAAGCATGAAAAACACGTTAGTGTGAACCAAGCCTAAGGAGCAGCAGCACACTAATGAGGCCATCATTAGTGGGCTTTAACACCCAGCTGCCACATATATGCATCAACCTCCATATTTGCAGCCTAAGGATGTGTGCTGAAAGCAAGCTCATTGCATGCTCCCAGCACACTGACCTATCTGTCACATACAGCTCTTGGTCATGGCTTCTGATTGGGAGCCAGCGATACAAGCTCCCAATCATGTGACTGCTGTGATAGACAATCAAGCGATCACCCGATATAGAAGTCGCACCGACTCTCAGGCATTAATGCCTGAAAAGGGGTTTGGCGGTTAATGTTATATTAACTTATTTCCACATCAATTCATTGAAACAATATCTTATACATTTTTCATTTATTTTAATTTTCCTGTTTGATTTTTGTCTATATAATCAATGCTAGTTCCTAAATCCCCAGTCTGCCTTCAGCCTTGTCATAATGTATGCCATGTATTCAGCCCTATCAGACTCGTATTATGCATGAGACTTCTTATTTCAATTCATTACATCCTGCTATGTTTGACATGCTGTGCCCACATCCTGAGTCCAGATATGAAATAGGAGATTTTTGTATCTTGTTCAACAAATTTAATGCATGTCCATGAACATGCCGGATTTGGTGAATAGCGAGTATGCTTTATCTCTGGCCTACAGCAATTTCTCTGAATTCAATACTGCAGGCACAATTTAATGCAAACCCAATTTATGACTTAATGCTCCAGGGACCTTACTGTGAGATTGTTACATTATTCTCTTCTAATCCTATTTGTGTTTTAATTTGCAAAGCCTGTAATGAAGTACATGCCCTGAATAGATTCGAGATCTTTCACATTGCCTGTGACTCTTTTTAATATAATGTGTTTTACAGTTCTCATTCCATACTCCGGTGGTCAAGCCAGGATTACATGTTCAATTCAACAAGTGGAGGCATTCAAATCGTAATATTCAAATATAAAAAAAAGTTTAATTGCCTTTTTTAAAATATTGTTATTAAGTCATTTGTCACTGCTGTTAAAGGCATTTGTATATGGAGTACTGTTATAGAGGCCAAGCTCACCTTATAGTTTATATGCTATGTTATATGGTAAATACATAAAACCTGGCACGTTATAAAATACTATTTCTCAAAAGAATTAGTGGAGCTTAATAAATTTAAACTGAAGGAGCTTTTGAATCTAAACAAACTATTAAATATATAGCCCAAATTTGACTTAAAGTGGATGTAAACCCTCACATATACCCAGTGAAGTGAACAGCCTCAGAGGATACACAGAGATGAAACAAATCTCCCTACATAAGTTTTACATGTATATCTGTCTTCAGCTTTCTAGACTCTTTAGAAAGTGCACATTGTGTTAGAATTTTTTTCCTATTTCAGCAGTGGGAGGGGAGTCTGGGCATACACTGTGTGTGAGCTGATTGGAGGAAAGGCACCCCCCCTCACATAGACAGAGGAATGAAGAAACTTGCAGAGCTTTGCTGTGAATAGACAAGCTCTTTGCTTATCTGTCTCTAAGTTCCCTTCCCGACACAAATTGCCAGCTGTTTTTATCTCCTGTGTTGGAGAACTTGTCAGAAGCTATCATGCTAATAACAGAGGAACGGAGCAGGAGAAAGACATGGGACTTAGAGCTTTGGAGAGAGATAAGTAAACACTACAGATATATGTGCCCAGGTCAGATTTCATGAATGGGGTTTACATCCACTTTAAAGTAGTTGTAAACATCAGCACTCCCATCGTCTCCCCGTGAGTTCCCCCTTCCACCTCTCCCCCTTTAATCTCTCCCCCTCCTACTTACTCCCTTTTGCTATCTCCCCCTATACATTCTTCCCCTCCCCTCCCTATTCTTTCCCCTCATCTTTAGAAAACGGAAACTGAGTTTGGGTAGGAGCTTTTCAATTTTTTTTCTAGCAGCATCCAGTAGAGAGCTGGAGATGCCCCACACCGAGGAGGAGGTCCTTGACTGGACGCAACGTAATGTGGACAATATTACTGTTATTAAGCAGTCTAGTATGTGATAAGCTAATCACTGTATCATTGAATTATGCACAGGATCTCCTATATCTAATGGCTCTATATATTTTATGTCTTGTCTTGCTCTTACTGGAAGTTAATAAAATTTATATTTGAAAAAAAAATCATCAACACTCAAAAAAAAACTGTTTTCCATAGAAATGCGTATGCCTGTTATGAGGTGTGGTTGGATTTCTACAAAAGCTTGTCTTCAACCCATTACCCGACTTATGAATGCAGGTCACATTACCGCTATAGATTCCAAAGCGATGCACGGACCTGCAGATAGGCATTTCCAACATGGGAGCATGTATGTCGTTACACATGGAGGAGGAAAGGAGCGGCTGGAGGTGAATTTGCTATCAATCAAGGCATGTGGGATGGGCAGGGGTGTGGCATTGCACTGACTACGGAAGGCTGGAGTGGAATCTACCATCAGTCAAGGTAGAAGGGATGGGCCGGGGGATGCGCCTTTATATAGACCAGGGGTCTACACAGACATGCTTTGCTCTTGAACAGCGTGCCTGTACAGTCAGGGGGATGAGAGCGGAATGACACAAGATGTAAACTGACCACTCTAGCATGGATTGGCAGCCATGCTTAGCATGTTTACTCTGAGCAGGAGGGGCACAGGCAGGATTAACCATGTAATATAGTTCACCAGCAGGAGAAAATAAAACATCACAAACAAGATTTTAATACCTTAAAGGGGTAGTAACACATTTTTTTCTAGGTTTACAACCACTTTAATTTAAATAAAAAACATTTCTGTGAAAAAAGCACTTACACTTATATATATATGTTATATACAAAAAAAATGCTGTATATGGTCACTACTTAATCAGAATGTTAGAACTGTAAATAATGCAGGCAGGCATATCTCCCTAAATATTCCCAATTATTTTAAAATAGAACTAAAGGCAAAACCTTTTTTTCAGTTTGGATAGAGTAAGGGAGAGTTACTTAATTACCCTGTCATTTTTGTTTTCATTTGTGTCCCATTTGGGAGATTTCCTTTCACTTCCTGTCCTTTCACCAAAACAGACAAACGAGGAAATCCCTCCAAAGTGAGGGAATCCCTCCAAAGTGAGGGAATCCTGAGGTGTCACCCAGATCACCAAAACTAGTGTCCACAATGGAAGATTTCCCCATTTCCCCACAAATTTGAGCTTTTCTTTCACTTTCATCCTCAGTGATAACAGCAAACAGAACACGAAGAGAGTGGGAATCTCCCTAATGGGGGAACAGCAATAAAACCTGATGGGTGTTATAATACCTCTGCGCTTCATCTAAAACTAAAAAAAAGTTTTGCCTTTAGCAATACAGGCGGTCCCCGGGTTACAAACAAGATAGGGACTGTAGGTTTGTTCATAAGTTGAATTTGTTTGTAAGTCGGAACAGGTACATTTTTTAAGTGTAGCTTCAGCCCAAAAAACTATTTTTACACTTTTTGGATAGCATAGGGAAGGGTTAACACCCCTGTAATGTTTGTTTTGCTGTCTATGTTTCTGTTCAGAAGATTTCACCTCACTTCCTGTCCCAATGATAATTGGATTTTGAAAATTTTGGGTTGTTGTGGAATCAAACCTTGGTGATAAAGCATCAGTGGAGACACCTTTTTCCTATATTAACTCTTACAGGAGTGAATTTCCCTTCCTAGGGGGAGATTTCCTTTCACTTCCTGTTGTCTACCTCCGTTTGTAAGTAGGAGTCGTTTGTAAGTCGGATGTTTGTAACTAGGGGACCGCCTGTACTTCAATGGGGGCCTGTATCATGGAAGCTGTGCTCAAAAAAGGCAAGCATTGGATAAAGTACTATTCACTTGTATTGCCTGTGGGCTAATGCAGCTGACCTTTTCTCCATTAACATGCCTTTTTCTGCACAGTATTTCTGTGTGAATGCAGCCATCTTTTTAGAGGCAGGACTTTCCTTCCACGTCAGAGCTGCCCCCAGCCTGGTGACTTGATAGCTGGTGGGGGAAGACTGAATGAAGCCGAAGCAGGAAGATCTGTGGCCCGAACAATGAAAATCGAATAGATTCCTCCATCCACACTATACAGCGCAGATGGACCAATTTCCTGCTGGGCCTATTGTATTCTGACAACAGCCACAGACAGCTGTCATAATGCCAAAACAGCAGCTGTCTCTGATTGGATGTAGCTGCTGTTCGGCTGACAATTTTTTGTCCAGCTCCTTCAATTTTTTAATTGAAGGTTGGCAGTTGGGAGGAGGCAGACAGAGCAACCCACACAGCGAATTTCAAGCCGTTCATGAAGAACCAGATGAAATTTGCCTAGAGTATGGTTTAGTTTAGTCTAGAAAACAATAAGCAGTACATTATTGTTATCACCCAATTTCTCGACAAATTTCTTGAGCAATCGGAAGCAGCAGAACCTTAAATTCACACTGCAAGAAAGAATGAGACTGTAGGCGCAAATACAGCTTTTAGGGTATTGCTACAATTTCTAGAAGTGGCTAATAGCCTAGCAAATATCTACTTTTTGTGTTTCAGTTCAGGGCATATACCAACAACAAATTATGCAGGGTGAATGGCTTAGATCAGTTCATTTGCATATTAGCAGCTCTGCCAGGTGCAGAAACTGGGATATGTTGCTAATAGAGTTATATTCAGAAGTCTAAACAGCTAGCAAGAATGCAAAAATATAGCAGATTAATGACTAACTGAATATAATTTGTAGTGCAAGTTTTCAAGAATGCTTAGTTCTCTTCTTTAATATGAGATGAGATATTATACAAACATTGAAAGAGAGAGAGATATAAAAGATAAATAGATAGATAGATAGATAGATAGATAGATAGATTACATTTTAAATACCGTATAATTCACTTTTCACGATGATGTTATTCTTATTTACCTATATAATTAAAATTTACATTTTTAATACATTACATGTCCACTGAGGATAATTTTGTTAATGCAATAGATGCTTGGAGAACGGTAGTGCCATATTTTTCATGGTATGATGAAAACATTAAAATGCTTAATAAATGTTTATTAAATTGAATAGGGAAAGATAAATGTCAACAAATCAAAATCTATCAAATATTTGGTCAGTTAGAAATATATCTTTATCCAGGCAAAATAGCTATTGCTATTTATTAAAATGTACTAGAATAGATTACTATAACAAATTACAAAAGATCCATTGTTAATATTTAATAAGAACAGCAAAGCAAAATGTGATTTTAATGGAAATAAATCTCTAGTCTAAATTTGTCCTCAGCGGTCAAATTGGTCAAAGCTGGTTAGTTATTAACTGATTTGTACAGATTTACAGAGCTCCCAAAACCTATGGGATCAGCTTTGCAGTGTAAATCAAAGCCCAACTTTGGGCTAAGTTATTTTTCCTTTTTATTTTTTTGTTTTAGAAATGTTCCAGCAAGTATAAAAAAACAGCTCACATTGAAATACTCACCTTCAATCTGGAGCTGTCTCTAGCAGTGCTGTTTTTGCTACAAGATGTCTTCAGATTTCTGGGTGTTGCTTAACATCACTCAACCCATTTAATGTATCAGGTTCCGACTAAGGAGATTTTGTGTACAGGATATAATGGGCTCACCCCCTTAAGGGCCCTGCATTGGTGCAGAGAGTAACAATGGTGCAGAGAGTAGCACTAATGTCATCATGTCAGCACCTCTCTCTTCATCAATGATGATTGTCCAGTGCTAGGTGAAGACCAGATGAATTCAAGGAGGACTCTGTGTATCATGTGACTGGGCTAAAAACTTCAGAAAAAGGTGAGTATAAAAAATAGCAGAGGCTGGGGCAGGGGACAATGGGGGGAGGCAGCTGGCTGGTCCTAACGTTGGGTCAGACAGTTGGTGACCAAAGAGTTCCCCTCCAGGTCCACACTCATCATACAGTGGAGCCCTTCAGCTATCATGGCTCCCCTGGACTGTCTGACTCCACAGCTTCTGTCTTCACCCAGTCTTCTTTTCGGGTTCTGGGTCTTCCTATCCTGATTGGCTGGAAAACTGGAAGCCACTGGTATTCGCTGGGATCGTAGGGTGGGATGCTCGGGGCACAGTGCTCCGAGTGCTCCGAGTGCTCTTTGCCTTGAGGACAATATAAAACTGGCCAATTGGGGCCTCAGGATGTGGTCATGTGCCTGTGAGAGGGTGATGGACCTGGTATAAACCTGTTGGTCTGGCTCCCCGCACAGTGCACGGCCACAGAGATGACGCGGGCTAGAGGGAAGCACTACAGGTTGTGGTGGGCGGCACCCCTGCGGCTCTTGTGGACAGCCCGCCACTGTTCTGAGGCATGTATTTTTGATATTGAAGCTACCAATCAAATTAAGAGGTCAAACAGTAGACTCCAGAGGAGGGAGGGGATAAATAAGATTGGTTTTATACACAGAAGCAGAGAGTTAATTTTTTTCAGCAGTACCGGACACCAAACACCTACGGTTGCTAGCTACAAATGACAGCATATTCATATGCAATGTGCCATTTATATCTGGCAAAAAAATATTTTTGCTAATTTACTTTTCAGTTCTGACTAAAAAAAATTAAAGTTGCTTTACAATTCTCCCCTCCCCCACAGCTCCCTCTTCTCCCAGTAAATGTCAATCTGTTTTTTTAACCTGTTTTAATAGAGTAAGTAAATTAATCTGCATGAACCACTGGAGGATTTGTTTCATCTCTGTGTATTACCTGAGGCTAGACACTTCACTTAGTATATGTAAGGGTTTACAACCACTAGCTGATTGGCAGTGAGATGAAGGGTAGTCAATTGTGGTAATGCTGATAACCAAGCTACTCAAGGTGTATGACGTCACAGTTCTGTGTGGATGCTGAGGGTAGCAACACTTGTGGGAGTTTCAGGGTATTTATTTTGTTTTATTCAAATTAAAATTTTAATCTGAACATTATACAATATTTTAATTTTAAAGGATTATTGTGCAGATTAAAAAATGGGTATAAATGTAGTTCAAGAAAAAATACAGTATATAAAAAACAACCAATTGTTCCTTTTATCTGAATAAGAGTGCAGACTACAGATCCTATAAGAAAATTTAAAGAAGATCTTATACTAATATAGTACATTTTACAGTATATTTAAAATGCAGAATTTGAGAAATTCACAGGTATGTCTATGCAACAAAAAAAGTAGCCAAAAATGTTTTGCAGACACATTTTTATTCATTCGTTCATTTATTCCATCATTCATTCACAGAAACTTTGAATTTTCGAGTGACACATGAACAACTTACAAATTTTTCCAAACAATATACAACGGCATCAGACTTCTACATGTAGGCAAAGTAATTTACATTTTTAATAAAGTGTGAAACTTTATTTTACTATCTTGTCCTTTCAGTAAGTTAATTACCAACACTGTTTGAGCCTTCCTTGGATTAAACCTTTTCGGTTGATTTGAGGTGAATTGCATTTTAATTTTGGCTACTAAATTACTGTGACTGCAGTATTAAATGTGCTGTTAAAAACTGTGCAGCACATTTCTCAATTACACACCTCCCACATTTCCCTTCAGATGATTAGGTTTTTTCGAAGATAGCTTTGTAATGAATCACTGTATCTTCACTGGTATGAGTAACAAATGTAGCTCGAGAAGCATAAGTGTTCTTGGCCTTCAAAAGGTGTCTTGTAGAAAAAAACCCTCACAAACCCCAGCAAATCAAACAGAGCAGACAATGAAAGCATGCATTAATAAAGGTTACCTTTTAGTAGAAACCAAAAATCAAACTGATTGGTAGGTCCAAAAATATAAGAGAATTCTTTATATGCCAGTTTCCTCTTTCCCTGTAAAGCCTCGTACAGACGCGCCAATTATCGTACAACCGCCCGTCCAGTTTTGTCCAAATGGCTGTCCATGGTTTTGCCTAGTGTACTGAACGCTTCCTGGATTCTGAGCATGCATGTTTGTACTTACAACTATTGTTAGTCCAACTTCTGTACACACAAACTGAATATTGGCCAACGCATTGTTGGCCAACGCCTTGTTGGCCAACAAAAGTTTTCTAGTCTTCTCAGACAACTTCTTGGAAATTGGCTGTTGAATCGTGTGTACTAATGGTCGGATTATTGGAAAACAGGCTGTTGTACGACCGTTGTTGACCGATAATTGTACCGTGTGTACAGGCTCTTAGCATCAAAGTTGTCCCCCCAACTCGAAAGCCTCCCAATTGGTCATTGAAGTGGTACTAAAGACAGAAGATTTTTTGTCTTAATGCATTCTATCTATTAAGGTAAAAAAATCCTTCTGAGTGCAGCTCCCTCCCCAGCCCCCCCCCCACTTACACTTACCTGAGCCCCATCTTGATCCAGCGATGGGCATGAGAACAGTGGCTCTGTCAGGTCTTTCTCTCCTCACTGGCTCACACAGCAGCGGGAGCTATTGGCTCACGCTGCTGTCAATCAAAGCCAGTGAGCCAATGAGAAGGGAGCAGGAGCAGGGCCTATACAGGCTCTGTGTGTGAATGGATAACGCGAGCCTACACGAGTGCCCCCAAAGCAAGAGGAGCCAGACAGGGGACCCAAAAAGAAGAGGATCAGGTAAGTATAACATGTTTGTTATTTAAAAAAAAAACTTTAGAATCACTTTAAAACTACCTGACAAATTAAAATTAAAACACCAAACAGGCAGTTTCCCCTCTTGCCCACCCCTTGTCTCAGCCCTAGTGTCAACATATATTAAAAAGCAAGTTATTATTCAGTCTTTTGCACTATGACAATAACTTATTTCTACTGTGTTGATCTTTCACTTTCTTACACAATGAGAAGCCCAGAACTGCTGATTTTCCAGTCTTTTCATATTAAAGTGTCATGAAACCCACTTCATAAAAAACTATCAATAACAGTCACTATGGGGTTCGGTTTCAGTATTCTGCAAAAACCTGGTTGAGCCTGCTGTTCTCTGTCTCCCCCCTTTGATCATGTCCCCAATGCAGTTGGGGAATTTGCAGAGCAGTGTTGGCAGCTAGTACACATGCACTTTAAAGTGGAACTTCACTCACTCTATCAACATTGACTATTCTGAATCCTTATGCTGCTAGCATCACTAAATAGAAAGTATATTATATTTACATGTATTAAAGTTTTTTCACATTTAATTAGTTACTTACTGTTTTCCGTGCCTCTGCAAATGATGTCATACATCCCAGGAGTCTTCAAGAGGTGAGGAGGGGTTTTCAGATGGATTCCATGCAGATGAATTCCAGAAAGTAAATGCTACATGAATTATCTGCCCTTAATCAAGATAGCCACCGCCAGAAATGCTAGGGGGTGTTTTTCTAAGTGATTTCTCAGCAAAATAAAGCATTGAGACATGGATGGATGGAGGAGTTTGCTTTGAATATTAAAAATGAATTAAATAGCGGTTTTGGTTTGTGGTGCTCAGGTGCAGTGTAGTTACACTTTAACCACTTCAGCCCGGAAGAATTTCCCAGGTTAGGACCAGAGCACTTTTTGCGATTCCGCACTGCGTCGCTTTAACTGACAATTGCGCGGTCCTGCAATGTTGTACCCAAACTAAATTTGTGTCCTTTTTTTCCCACAAATAGAGCTTTCTTTTGGTGGTATTTGATCGCCTCTGCATCATTTCTGATCACCGCTATAAACAAAAGAAGACAATTTTGCAAAAAAAAACAAATTTCTTACTTTTTGCTAAAATACAAATCCAAAAAAAACATTTTTTTTTCATCGGTTTTGGCCGATTTATATTCTTCCTCATATTTGTGATAAAAAAAATCGCAATCGGCGTTTATTGATTGGTCTGCGCAAAAGTGGCCGCGTTTACGGATGATGAGAATTAATTTCTGGGGTTTTTATTTTTAACTAGTAATGGCGGCGATCTGTGATTTTTAGCGGTACTGCGATACTGCAGCGGACATGTCGGACATTTTTGACACTTTTTTGGGGCCTATGACATTTATACAGCGATCAGAAATTTAAATGTCCACTGATTACTGTATAAATGTCATTGGCAGGGAAGGGGTTAACCTGCAGGGGGCGATCTAGGGGTTAACTATGTTCCCTGGGCGTGTTCTAACTGTGGGGGGCTGAGCTACCATGGGCATGAGAGATCTAACTGATCCCAGTGATAGGGATCAGTAGATCTATACCCCCACTAACAGAGCAGGGAACCGCCGTGTTTACATCGACTGTTCCCCGTTCTTTGCCTGTGGCCGCTCACCGCGGCTCGTCGGCGGACATCGGGTCGGCCCTAGCCACAGGCACACTCCTCAGGAGTGCGGCGCGCGCGCGCCCCCTAGCGGCCACTCGCAGATCACTTTTTTATGGCGATTCGCGCCCAGCCTCCACACTGCCGCCATAAATAGACGTAGGCAGTGTGGAACTGGTTAAAGTGGTTGTAAAGGCTGAAGGTGTTTTACCTTCATGCATTCTATGCATAAAGGTAAAAAACCTTCTGTGTGCTGCTTCCTGCACAGCCCCCCTAATAATGACTAGAGCCCCCTCTTGATCCAGTGATGTGCACGTAAGCCTCGGCTGTCCAGGGTCTCCCTCCCCTCATTGGCAGAAACAGCAGCGAGAGCCATTGACTCCCGCTGCTGTTGAACACAGCCAGTAAGACAATGAGAAGAGAGTGGGGGGCAGGGCCTAGCCGCAGCTCTATCTGTCTCGTGGACAGGTATAGCAGGGCTCAAGAGCGACCCCACACATACAAGGGCCCCACAAGGGAGAGAAGCTAGGAACACCAGCAGGGGACCTGAGAAGAAGAGGATCGGAGATGCTATGTGCAAAACCACTGCACACAGCAGGTAAACATATTTGCTTTTATTTTGTTTTGTTTAAAGCTGAAACTTTAATACAACTTTAAGTTTGATTCTATCAAACGTACTTTCTGTGATTGGCATGTGGTTAAAACACAGATAATCTAATTTATAGAGAACCTGACATGCACACGCACTACTAATAACTTATATAATCAAGAAAGAACATATTGCCTGTGGTTTGTGATAATCATTTACTTCTGTGTACCTCTTTATCCACTCATAACTTTTAAAGTGATCCATTGTTGGGTACTTAAACCTCATGTCCCTTGGTGCTCTCTTTGTGATAAATATACAAAAAATTGGGGCATTATCCACCAGGAAAGGTCTGCAAGTAATCATTGTGTGTATCGGTTGTCTCTAACTTTTGACACCAACAGGTACTGAATAGCATTGATAAAAGATGTGGTCATCATGTCAGGGTCACCCCAACACGTAAATCTACTTTTGTGCATTGTTTGATATTGCAGTCTGTCATTGAGACTGAATTTCCCTGTCTTTCAGATCTGACCAACACAATTGTATTGTTCCCATAGAATTCTATCAGCCTACTGCCAGTAGTATAGAAAAATGGAAAATTAAAGGGATTGTATAGGGGTGTTGCATAGGTTTTGTTTCTTTATTATGGTCAGATGTAAAAAATAAAATATATCTTTTTAAATCATGCTAATAAGAAATAATGCATAAAATATTTTTCAAAGGTTTTTCAGGTTATCCTTATCTATTTCCTGAAACAATATCCTGTTGTTTACAGAGCTCAATATCTTAAGCTTCAATTTACACACGGAACTCAATGAGGTGGAGCAGTGACTCCTTCCACTCCCTCCACTTGATGCATACAGAAAGCTCTATATGCAATCTCAATTAGAGAGAAGGTCTAAGGCCCCTTTCACACATACGGACCGTTTGTCCGTTTTTCATCCATCCGTTGACGGATGAAAAACGGACATCAATGCAACTCTATGGAAAAACGGATGACAACTGATGATCATTCATTTGCATCCGTTTTCATCCGCTTCCGTCAACATCCGTTTTTTTGAAAGGACGAAAGTCCTATTTTTCATCTGTCAAAAAAACGGATCGGACGAAAAACAGACGAACGGTCAGTTTTTCATCCGTTTTTGCATTGGTAGTGGATGTAAAAAAAACTGATGAAAAACTGATGACCACAGATGAAAAAACGCATGAAAAAACGGACGAAAAGCGGATGAAAAATGGATGAATACTTCATCCGTTTTGATGTGATGGAACTGATGAACTGATGAATGGTCCGTATGTGTGAAAGGACCCTTAAACTAAACAGCTTCTCCTGTGTCCTCCCCATAGAACACCCATAACATTCTGCAAATCATGTATTTCATGTATCATGTATTTTGGGTGCACCCTGTATTAAATGTTTATTTTAAAAACAAAGATTTTATACAAATTGATAAAAACAGATATACATTTAAAATGTATAAATGCTAAAAAAAAAAAAAATGCATCAAAAACCATTATACAGTAGTTTCACGCTAGACCCAGCTCACCCCCTATACCAGTACACCTTTTCTGGATTTCCCTTTAACCAGCGCACTGTAGGTTTTGACAATAGTTAAAATTCATATTTTTCAGATGCATTTGGAAGCACAGAAATAGTGGTTGTTTTGGGGTCTATTATGTATGCATCTCCAGCTACAACCTATTCATTGCTTATTCTGACAGTAAATAGGGGCAGCTGCATATGCAAAGTACTTGCTGAAAACAGGTGCAGCTATAAAAGTTACAGATGGCATCAGTGAAGATGACTAACCTTTAGCTGCGATGACAGCACGTCTCTTGTTTTTTAAGCAGGAGACGTACCACAGAGGTGACAGTAAAACAACGAAGGCAATGTCACAAGTCTGGATTCCTTCTTAATGCACTTAACCCGGCATCCAAAAAAAGTCCCTCGTACCTTATTAACATTGCTCCAAATAGTCCTTCATGAGATTCGTCATTTGAAAAATGTATATATATATCCAAAAGGTGTGAATAATCGAATGAACTATGTGCAAACAGAATAATACACAATAAAACTATACTACAATATGTCAGACCTCTTTGCTTGGTGTAGTTGTTAATTTAATGTACATTAAGGGGTTATACAAAGAAAGAAATATACAATAAGCGGAACCACGCCACCCTTCCCTCACAGATGTTTTTTCCTCAACCAACAGTGTTAAAAAATAACTTTTTTTTAGCTTTGGATGGAGTGGAGATGGATTAGAACACCTGTCCGTTTTTATTGCTGTATGTGCTCCTAAGGAGCTAGGGGTTTAAGGAGATCCCCCTTCACTATTTGTCCTGTTTACCATTATTTTTAAAAGTGAAAGTAAAGATAAACCCCAAATTTTGGGTTGTACCTAGAAAAGTAATAGAAGAAAAATCTTCCAATGGAGACACTAGTTCTGGTGACCTGGGGGGGCCTAACCAATTAAGTTCTTTAGGCGTACTATGTACATCCAAAGAGTGAAAAAAAGTCCCCTCCCACCAGTGGGCCATCCTCCCATGGTTCCCGGGCTGCCCTGCACTCCTCGGAGCCCGGGAACACTTCTGCCGGCTGGAGGAATAAGATTGCAGTGAAACAGAGGTCAAATCCGTGCCTCAATCTCACTTGCAAACAGTGAAACCGGAAGTGATGTCACTTCCAGGTTCAGATGCACACTTTCCTGACCAGCACAGCCAGGGGACACGTCTAACCAAGTCGATCTGTGCTTGCTTAGATGGTGCGAAGGGCAGGGGAAACATTGGGGTCTATTAAACACCTAATGTTTCCATAAAGAGTACCTGTCACCTGCCAAATGCTATCACATAGGAGTTTATCAACCCCTTGTGATAGCAATCAAGTAAAAATAAATATAAAAATAAAAGAAAAAAGTTACAAAAAAAAAATTCTAATTAAATATATTAAACTAAAAACAAATTGCCGAAAACCCCCGTAGCCCCGCACATTTGTGCAAATGCAAATGCAAGCCCGGGGTGGGCATGTAAACCACGGTCACACCATACATGTGGCCTTTCGTGTGCATTTCATGTGCAGGGTGTGCATGTAAACCACGGTCGCACCACACAAATGATATTTTCGCTGTGAACGTCAGAGTGAGAACAATAATTCTAGCGTCACTTATTTGGCACCATCGTTTTTGGCGATATTGCGGGCGCACACATTTTTAAGACATGGAATGTTTGGTATCTATTTACTTGATGCAACACCATCATTTATAATTTAACCAAAAATATGGGTATTATATGGTGTGGTTTTGCACTAAAATTTATTTTATTAGATTATTTCCTGAAATTTTGTGTTTAATAAACTGTTGCGCAAGTATCATGTGAAACATAAATTTGCAACTATCAGCTTTTTATTCTACAGGGCCTTTGCTTTGAGAACATATATAATATTCTGGGGGTTTCATTAATTTGACTGCCAAAAATTAAGATTTTTACATGTATGCGAAAAAAAAATTGCTATTGAGCCGAACTGGTTAAGGCATTCCCTTAATTTGCAGGGATTTATTCTCACTTCCTGTTTGGCTATGGGACAGGAAGTGAAAGGAAATCTCCACTATGGGACACAGATATTGAACAAAAAGTGTGACAGGGGTTTTTCACCCTCCCTTGCTGTATCCAAAATGAAAAAAAAAAATTGACTATTGTTCAACTAACCTCCTGCGTTGTCTACAACCCAACCTGTAAAAATCGTACATGTACTGAGGGAGCAATGTCCATTTCATGTCTACAAAAGGTTAGTGTTCAGGCCTGGCACTAGATTTTTTCTGGCTGGGATATAAGCAACTTGGGGGGGCCGCTACTATCAGAAATGAGGAGATAGTTCAGCCTAGTGTCTTTAGAAGGCTGAGTAAGGGGGCTGGGAGATTTTACACGATTGCTAAATTTGTCCTTTCAAGTGTAAATAAAACCCCACAACAGTAAAACCAGTCTGTATATGCAGTAAAGCATGCTTGTTATACTGCAGAACCTAAGGATTTAATCCTCTGCATTGTGTAAAAAGGCTGTTTCATCCTGATCCTCACCTTCTTCCACAGTCCCCAAACCATCTCCTGATAGAACAGAGTATTGGTGGCAATCTGCTCAGTTTGGTGTGTATTGCTAGAGTTTTTTTTTTTAGAGTACATGTGATCGGCACAGGGCCAGTTAGCACTGTCCAGACAGAGGGTCAGGGGTCATGCAGCCTCATAGGACAGCCAGAGTAGAATGAAGCTTTAACCAGACACTGATAGAAGTCACAAGACTGCTGATGAGAAAAGGTATTTAGCAGTTTATATTTACTGTGTACTGTGGGAGACCAGATATAGTGAATGCAGGCTCCTGGGTTTAGTAACACTTTAAGACAGGGTTTCTCAACCAGGGTTCCGTGGAACCCTAGGGTTCCTCCAGAGGTTGCTAGGGGTTCCTTGAGCAATGGTCAATTTCTACCTCTCAGATAAATTCCCAATGACATAATTGGTTTTTTTAGCTATCTGTAAGGGGGTAATGCTTCCCATTGACCACAAGTGTAAGGAGCATTCTTCCCATTGAACATCGCACTAATGTATCATGAGTTGTAGATTTTTAATTTTTAGCAGGGGTTCCCCGATAATTATTTCAAGGGTTCCTTGGTGTTAAAAAGGTTGAGAAAGGCTGCTTTAAGATAACAGTTGTTTAGAACTTTTTTAGATGAATGGTGCCAGTATATCGATCTGTACAACTGAAACTTTCTGCATTTTTTTTGTTTTGTATTGGATGTCTACTTATCTATCTTAAAATAACCAAATGTTTAAATACAATAAAACTGCACATTTCCTCAAATAGATAATGTTGGATACCACTGTGCAGTTTCTAAATTCACAATTTTTTTCGGCAGACAAAATAGTTTTTTTCATACAAAAGAATGTTCATAAGTCTGGTGAGCAAGTCCTATGTCTGCGTGCAGCTTTAGTCAGCAACCTGCCAGGAATTGCAGTGTAGATAAGATTTTGCCATTTTTTTTCTCCTTCTCTTCGAGATATAAATGTTAAACATATTTGCTGTAATACTTTCTCTAAAATCTTCAGAAGATCTAACCACAGGCCAGTGCTTAAGAATGGTTTATAGAGGCCGTGGTCCAAATGAGATGATATCTACCGTTTTAAAGAATGATAATTGTTTAATCATAAATATTTTAATGTAGACGGGAGCTCGTAGCATCCAGTGACCGTGTTAAATGACAGTAATTACTGCAGTTTTATTACTGTAGTAATTCAGCAGCTTCTCTTTAGCTTTTCTTCTCTTATTATACACACTTTGCTACTTTCAAGGACATTTATGGCTATAATATTTTAAAATGGCTTGTTTATTTGTGTAGGAACAGTTCCAGAGAGCGCCAACAAAATGGAAGAGGGTGGGAATAAATGGCCTACTTTCCTATTAAGAGAGGAATATTACCCTCTTAACTAAAGTAAATAGAGAATTTTTATTACATATCACCAGTCACTAGTAACATGCCCACAGAGCTGGGAAAAAGGAAGTATTTATTGGCTAGTACTTGTTAAATACTGTGTTATTGCTTATATGGTTGTATTAAGGCTAACATAATAAATCCAGTTAATGTCAGCATTAGGCAGATAAAATCACCATTAGGCACTTCACTAGGTTAATCGTGATTCATGAAGCTGATGCAGTGGACAAAATGATGCAATTTCAGAGTGACTGAGGAGTAACGGAGATGAGATTTAAATCGGGAGATAGAGATGAGCAAATAATTAAAAATCCAATCCGCTTGCAGTGTGAAGGATTCAGATCTGCCAATCCACCCTTCTCCTTTTGTATTCTTATTTTGTTTTGTTTTTTAATAAATACAACTGCATTCCACCATTAAAGATAACAGCTTGGCTCCCCAAGCATACACAATGATATCACAATAGCAAGAGAGCTGTAGGCAGAGGGTCACACTTTTATAACTTCATTTAATAACAAACAAAAAATTAAAAAAGCAAAAACTTGATGTCTACCCAGTCCAGGTCAGATCTCAGTCTGCATACAACTCGAGGTTGGCCATACCTACTGTCTCTCCCCCTCTCCTTATGTAGCCACCTCAACATTTTATAAAAAAAAATATGGTATATGCTTCAACTTCAGGCACATGAGATTCAAGGTCCATTTCCCTTCCTCTGTTCTCCAGCAGACAACGGTCGCAAATGCTCTTGAGAATGGTGCATGTGTAGTGATGTGAGCTCTGTTTTTTACAGCTTTCTTCTGAGAGCCCTGGACAACTTGATGATGCACTCCAAAAGTGTAGTGCCAGTTAGCTGCTGCCCCAGACGGGAGGGTAAGAGTTAATGTTTTCCTAGTTCTTTGGTATTGGGGGTTTATCCTTGGGTGTGGAGAAAGAGAGCCCCCAAGCATGGATGCCCCGTAGGTGAGCCCGTAAGGGAGAGAATAGGAGAACTGCACCCACAAGGAATGAAGGAATGTTGCCTACAGCTAGTATTACCGTCATGTAGAAGGGCACCCGGATCTCGGGCTTGTCCCCGAGGATTCCAGCACTGGGAAACACCACTAATGGACCCTGTTCATCATACATGGACTCTACTTTTGCAGGTATACTGGGGCAGTACAGAACCTGAGTTAGGGTTGGACACGTAGGAAGAAATAATGTTCTCACATGTTGGACTTTGCAATAGGCTTGGGCCTCTCTGTAACACAGCACGCCCTCCCAAGGCAGCAGGTCTGGGAGGACAGAAACACAGAGCAACAGAAACCCTCCCCAGGCAGAGACTAAAACTGGCTATACATGGATTAAAAATTGACTGGTTCAACAGGGACAGGCAGAAATTTGATCAATATATCAGCTAGATGTTTGTACACAAGTCGATCTATCAATTGACTTGTGCACAACCAGCCTGTCAAGTATTTCCCTGAACAATCAGTGCTGGCTATAGGTTGTAAGCTCTAATGAGCAGGGCCCTCTGATTCCTCCTGTATTGAATTGTATTGTAACTGTACTATCTGCCCTCATGCTGTAAAGCGTTGCACAAACTTTTGGCGCTATATAAATCCTGTGAAATAATAATAATAGCTGGCAACACTGATCATCATATTCTACCAGCGGGGAAGGCTCCCTGCCGGCAGAACACAATAGCACTGTCAGAAAGACTCCCCATCAGCATCAAGTGTGTTGATGGGGGAATTGGCACTTTAATTTTGTTCAACCTACTGGTTGAAAAAAAAATGTATAATATATGACCTGCATAAGAGGCAGGAGTGCTTTCCAAGGTCAACACTACTGCTGTGTACTGTCTGTAATAACAATCAGTATAAATACCTCTCATTTTAATATTTACTAGCAATCACGTGACCACGCAGTAGTTTAGTGACATAGTTCATTGCATATCATTCACTTGCAGAAAAATGGCTTATAGCTGCTTGTTATTTTTAAGAGTTATGTGTGGCACTAAAAACAATTGTGTTCACTCTATAAACTGTAGCCATGTGCTCCCTTGAGAGTGGCTTGTAGTAGTGGTTCACCTGAGAGCTGACCGCAATTGCACCATATATCACACATGTGGAGACACTGACCATACCGGTTCTTGTTTTTGTTGTTTTATTTGGGGGAAATAACTTGGATAGGGATAAGGGGTAACTATGGGATACCCAAAGAATTATGGTACAAGGTTCCCATATACAATTCTGTATATGCATACTTCACTGCAGACTCTCCCTCTGCAGACTATTGCTCCTCTCTACTCTCCAGCACTTCACTTGCTGACCGTTTCTCTTACAGTTCTCTCACTACACCAACTCACAGCTTTACGCTCCTTTGCTTCTCTCCAGCTCTGAACTTAGTTTCCAGCCTGAAGGAAAATTTATCAGGCTTCTCTATACCTTTCTCTTCACCGTGGTTAGCACGTGGTGAGGCCTACCCTGTTTCAGCAGGACCTCAGGAACACCCATTACAGGCCAGGGATCACAGGCCCCTGAATGTTCAGCAAAGTACTAACCGGGCCTTTGACGGACTACAACTCCCAGCCCATCCTCTCCAGGTCCCGTTGACCTGCACTCAGGTAGTGACTCTTCTTTCCCTTGACTGGCTCCCAAGGCTCACATAGACTGTCCACTTTCCTCTCCCAGCCTGCTCCAGCACTTTCTCTTCCAGGTCCAGGGACCGTCACTCACCGCACCAGTGATTACTTTAAAGTCTCTCTCCTCCTGTAGCACCTCTGCTGTTCTCCTGTTCCTCCTGTGCAGCTCCAGGAATCACTGTCCTTCCTAGCTGCACCCAAACTCCCAAGCCCCAAGGTCACCCTCCCCAGACTGGGGCGACCTGCCGGGTAGGGGCCTGCACCACAGCGCCTCTGTTACATCTCCAGACTTCCACCCAACACTACTCCTCCCAGATTGGGCTGACTCTGAGTATTTAAGGAGGCCTGCCCCCCGCCAACCCTGCTTGAGGATTGGTCAGAGCTCCTTAGAATGCTCCAAATGGCTCCACCCACCTCCCAGCTTTCTGACCAGAAAACCTTCTCCAGGTTTCTAGAAAAAAGTGGGAGGTTCAGGTGACCTCATCTGTTAAGTCCACCCAATCTTCTCTGAGCTTCTCTTCCCAGCCCAGATCAAAACATTCAGGCCTGAGCACCACAGTCAGGCCTGACTAAATTTACCTCTCCTAGCCAAAAAACCTTGCTAGAAAACGCACCTATACTATGGGGGCGCTACAAAACCAAAACAGCAAGCATAAAAAATTGGGCAATAACCGTGTGAATAAGAAAGGCACAATATACATTTTACATACATTATGCATATAATCCAGGTTTTCTTTAGTGTTCAAGATAAGTCCAGATTACCCATGTCCTCTTGTGCCAAGTACACCCAGTGATAAAGTCCACTGAAACATGATAAATAAATGCTTATACCTTTCTTCATTGACCTTAATGACAATCGTCTCTGTGTGACCCTTAGGACATTCACTCACCAAAAGGTCAAAGATTGATTATGTGTTATTTTCTTGTTTACTCCTTTAACCACTTCCTTACCGGCGTATTGTAAAAATACGCCGGCAAGGTGGACTCCCCATCCTAAGTGGACGTAATATTACGTCCTCTTGTTTTCGCCGCTTTGCGGGCCCTCAGGGGCCCGCATCGCGGCGATCGGGGACCGGCCGTGTCCCTCGGGACCCCGGCCTTCCGTGATCGGGGTAAAGAGCCAATAAAATTGGCTCTTTACCGCGTGACCGGCTGTGTCCTATCACAGCCGGTCACTGACATCAAAGGCGACTGAGCGGCGTGCACGCCGCTCGCGCGCGCCCCAGGGGGCGCGCAGCGCGGCGATCGGGGGGCGGGCTTGTCCCTCGGACAATGCCCGACCCCGATCACGGTAAAGAGCCAATAGTATTGGCTCTTTACCACGTGACCGGCTGTGTCCAATCACAGCCGGTCACAAAATGACGGGAATCCGCGGTAACGAGCTGTTACCGGGTTCTCCCCTTCCTGTCTCTTAT
>BLSH010008165.1:424462-435377 GCA_018402905.1 Glandirana rugosa
ATCGAAAGGTAACCCATTTTTATTATTAATTATTTACAAGTTCAGACTTTGAGTACGTTTCTACGAACATATTTGTGATGTTTTTTTTTTTCTGATCTTTTTTTCGGTTTCTGTGAGTTCATACTTACTGCGGGATCTTATCGTGACAAATATCGTGGTTGTCACGACATATAACAAAAATAACTATGTAAACAACCTACTAAAATATGATACGTTAGTGATACCTGAAATATACCTTCGATTAATTGGTGAAGGTATGTCCTGTGAATGTGGGGGAAGGAATGGTCTGGTTAAAAGTCGAAAGTCGTGAGAGTGTGAAATTCAGTGTACCATGACTGAGTAATTGTCATTTAAAGTGTGAGAGTGCTGAAAGCTGAAAATTGGTCTGGTAAGGAAGGGGGTGTAAGTGTCCTGTATGGAAGTGGTTAATTAGCTTCCATATAAAGTCCATAGTGATTGCATAGTATAAAATCATCCAACAAATGTATCAATAAAAACAATATACAGCACTGTTGGTGCTATAAACAGTGCTATTCTAGGGCGTCATTCATACTTGAGTGTCTTTGGCTTTTTTTCTAGTCTTTTTTTTTTTGTAGTGTTTATACAAGCATCTTTGCATGAGTTTCAGACTTGAACATTTATTAATTATTATTTTTACCCAATGGAAAGCTAGTTACCTGGCAAAGAAATGTGCGAAAAAATGTGTGCTCTCGTGTGTTTTTTGTGCATTTTTCCGGCACTCCCATTAACTGGTTCCCGACTGGCTCGCGTACCTTTACTGCTGCAGAGTGGCAGCGTCCCGCGAATCGCCATCTATAAGCGGAGGCTTGCGCGTGCGAGGAAGAGTATAAATCGGCCAAAACCGATGAATAAATTTGTTTTTTTTATATTTTTTTGGGATTTGGATTTTAGTAAAAAGTAAGAAATATTGTTTTTTTTTGCAAAATTGTCGCTATTTTTTTGTTTATAGCGGTGATCTGAGATGACACAGAGGTGATCAAATACCACCAAAAGAAAGCTCTATTTGTGGGGAAAAAAAGACGCAAATTTTGTTTGGGTACAACGTCGCACGACCACGCAATTGTCAGTTAAAGCGACGCAGTGCCAAATCGCAAAAAGTGCTCTGGTCCTAATGTGTAAAATCCTTCCGGGGCTGAAATGATTAAAGTCTATTGAGACTAAAATGCGTAATTCTGCCCCAAAAGAAGCTTGCGACCTTTTTTTGATTGCTGAGCTAGAAGCAACACTTTTCTCTAGTGTAAACACGCACTTTTGAATATAATGGAAATCCTAGTGTTGGGCACTAAAGGACTCCTGGTGAAGCCTCAAATCACGATTCAAATTGCTCAGGTGTGTACAGAGTCTAAAGACTTCTGTTCTCCATGCTTTCACAGTCCGCCGGGAATAGGTCTAATGCTTCTAAGGTACAAGCTAACGTAACAAGACCCTCCCCCCTCTGCATTTCAGTGTACAGTTTTTCTTTGCAACAAACAGGAAACACCAATAAGAAAATGACTGCCATTAGATTATATAATGGAGTCACTTTTTTTTAAAGAAGGTGATTGTATTATCAATTTGCTACATTGACAGCATTAGTGCACGGCACTGGCCATTTAGATTAAAACTGTTATCCACTGTGTGGTAATGGAGGGGCTTAAGCAGCCACAGGGCAGTCTGGCTAAATAGAAACTAAATAAAAGTAAATATAAGTGTAGCACCCTTTAGTGTGTGCTAGAAGTATTATTAGTATAGTTGTTAGTGTAGGAAAATTTTAGCTTTGCAGAGGGCCAGGCTTAGGCTGTAAATCTGGGTCAGGGTTTAGTGACTCAAGAGCTGGATGACTCATCTGGCAGCTCTCTCTGGCACTTCCCCCTGGTCTAGAAGTTGGTGAGCTGGAGGGTGGGAGTAAGGAGGGGCTGCCATGCATATGTGTGAGGTCCGAAATCACTCTCCAGCAAAAAGGGATTGGAAGGGGGTAGGCCACCTGATAAATAGACATGAGTGATGTCAGCAGGGGCAGTGGGGTAGAAGATGATGATGGAATGCTGAGGAGGCTGTTGGTGGTCCCTGAGGGTGCCCCCTAGTCTGGGGGGGGGAACTCGGGCCAGGGTTCAGGTACTGGAGGGTCCCTTCTGAAACACACAGGAGGAGGCTTTCCTGGAGGCACAGGAGCAAGGAGAGGACAGCAGGAGCAGGACAGCATGTCTGGGAGATCTCCTGAGAGTCAGCCGGGTGGGCTGATGTGTGTCAGTCTGGAGGACTGTGGGGAGAAGATAGCCTGGAAGGTAGTGAAAGGAACAGCTGCAGCCAGGTGGGTTGGCAGTGCCTGAAGAGGTGGTGTTGGGATCGGTAGCCACAGGAGTGATGCAAGCTGGACACTGATACTCTGCTACACAGCTAAGGGGCCTCGGGTTCCTGACTGTAATGGGCTGTTGGATAGTTCACAGTGTTCCAATTGGGTTCTGTAAGCAAGTGTGTGCTGGAGGAAGAAGAGAAGCTGTATATAGGGACTAGTTGTCCCTGAAGTTTTTCTGAAGTCAAGTGGGTATCCCATTATCCCCCATCCTTACCCAAGTTATTATCCCTCAATAAAAGGCAAAAAAACAACAAAGTCACAGATTGCCCGTATTTTGGTTGAAGATATCCAGGTACTTTTAAATAGCCTTGCAGGTTTTATTGTCATTATTGCATGTGTGCGCTGTAATATGTAATTTTGTTTGGTGGTCTTATAGCAGCACCATCTCTAATGTGATACACTATTAGGGTGTGCCCCCCAATTATATACCTATTTGTCTATTGCAGATCCTGACCAGATCTCTTGGGCTGGAGCACCCCACCTATACATAATTGCCTCTAATTAGTGTCCACATGAGATATAGGAAGAGTTCTCTAGATCTCCCATTAGGAGGAGTGTATTGCTCCCATGGTTATGAGACAGAATATCCCATTCTATGGTAGTGTAGGACCCACTAAGACGGGGGCCTGTGAAGTAGGAGTGGGCTAAGCATTCTGTGGCCATATAGTGCGACGGACTCCCCGTATTTTGGTTGAAGATGTCCAGGTACTTTTAAATAGCCTTTTAAATAGCCTTGCAGGTTTTATTGTCATTATTGCATGTGTGCGCTGTAATGTGTCATTTTGTTTCGTGGTCTTATAGCAGCACCATTTCTAATGTGATACACTATTAGGGTGTGTCCCCCAAGTATATACCTATTGGCCCTCTAATACCTATGCACAGTACAAAGACTGGACCTTGATCTGATTTTAACCACACATGCGCTAGCAAACATTTTTACTTGAGATGGCGGGTATTCATGGACGCAACACTATTTCTTGAGGAAATCGACACCTTTGAGAGCTTCTTTTGGTATTATAAAGGACTGCCAACACACTTTAACTTTAACCCTTCTTGATGAGCCTCAGGGCTTAAAACATCACAACTGCCTCTCCTACCACAACATGAGCAACCTGGACTACATAATCTAAAGACTTATTTTAAAGATTCAACAGACTAAAATGTATTCCTTTTGGTAGTAGGTGCACTCCCCCCCTCCTCTTCTTCTTTCTCATAATTTAGCTACTCAGCAAATGAGATCCATACAGTTGTCTGCCTCCCAAAATTTCCCCTCGTTGTTTCTTATACTGCTCATATTTGTATTATATTTGTAATCATCTCCTAAATAAAAAATGTGTACAAACCAGGCGATGTGAGCATATGCCCTGTTACCGTACAATTTCTGTATTGCTACAACTTTCAATAAATGTTATTAAAAAAAAAACACAATTGAGTTTATGAGTAATGAGTCTTTTTAAGTTCACCGGTATTGGGCACAGCCCTTATTTTGTATTGTTTCACGCACTGTGATGTTTGAAAAAATGAATCACAGAAGATACACAGTATTTTATTGTAGAGACTTTATTTTGGATAACATTTGGTTATTATGAAATAAGTTTATTATATTACTAGATGGACTTGTGTCTTTTTTCAACCTGACTAACTATGTAACTATATATTACAATGTTTGCAATTGTGTTATAAAGAGACCACTGCTTCCCCACAGAAAGCAAAGGTCCCACTCTGCAAATTCTCGCAAGGGATAGGCTTTTCTACTCAGGCTTTAGAAAGAAAATGAACTATAAGACATTGAACACTTTTTGTTTTGATGTACCTGGTATGTATTGAGCTGATTAATGCTGAAAGTTCAAATGGGCTCTTAAAATACACAGACATGACCCACAACCACAAATGTGAGTGCCAGCAGCTGGCTATTGTCAGGGGAGACTAGGGATCTGGCACATTAAAACCAGTTCCAATTGCTGCTGTACTGATAATAAGCCCCATGCATACTATATGCCCAATGCATTTAGCTCCAGTGTTTATGGCACAAGTATTGCCTCCACCCCCTCTACCAGCAGCCTATCTATTGAGTTGGATGGGGCTGGATGGTGCACCCAGCGGTACTAATGCTATGGGCAGTATATGCCAGGGACGAATGCTTGGAACACAGACTTCTGCCTTAAGCCTTAAAACCTTAAAGCCTTAGTACTCCTATGTGCACCGTCCAGCCTTATCCAGCCACAACAGCTGTCAGCCTCTCACAGCATTTTGACAAGCTGCTGGTAAGGGGGCTGGACAGGGCACCTGTGCCATCTGTCTGCCCCTATTTGCTGGAGCCTCATGCATGGGAAACAAACACCCAGTGTACATGGGGCATTATAAACAAGTGCTCACCTTCTCACTGTTGTTCCTTCTTCATTCTCTCTTTGTTGATACAAAGCAATGGCAACTTCAAAAATGTATTAGGTGTTGTGCAGATTCTATGGGTAGCCTGGTATTAGTTTATTCTCTTTAACAGAGTCAGGCCCCTGCTGCCTCTCTGTTCTGGTTTAGCTGTCCCACAAAATGAGCAGTATTGTGTGGAAATATTATGTCAGTTTATGAAAATTTAAAGCAAGTCTGAAAAGTCCTAATCCACAGCTGTCAACAAACAGCAGAAACAACTGGGTGCCATCACATTAGGTTCTTTTTTCATTGTAGGGCTCACAGATTACCTGAATCTGAAGATTACCATTACAAATATTTACCCAGTTCCTTGAGTCAAGAGCCTAGCCAGGGGTCTCCAAACTGTGGCCCTCCAGTTGACCAGGAACTACAATTCCCATCATGCCTATTCATGTCTGTGAATGTCAGAGTTTTACAATGCCTCAAGAGATGCGTAATTCCGCAACAGCTGGAGGGCCGTAGTTTGGAGATCCCTGGCCTAGACCCTCCCCTACAACCTCATAAGACTGACTGCAGCCAGTGAGGCTACCCATTACAGTAATATGGACTAATAATATGGCATAAGAAGCAGTAGGGGGTGGGGTAACTCCATAGTATAGTCATCATTGGTATAAAAGAATACCTCTTTTGAGGAACCTGAAGAGATGAATGTGCAGGAACCTTGGGAATGTCCAGGAACACCCTGTGGTGTCTACTAAGTGCTTCCATTTTGGCAGATTAGAAAATGTTATTCTACTTTAGGTTTGCATGAATTGCAGTTGGCTAGTAAAATCAATCCGTAATATAAAATAAACATTTGCTACTAAGCTAAAGGCAGAAAGTCTAGTCTTTAAACAAAGATGTATACAAACCATTGCAGATGAATACAGCATGCTTTTGACAATGTCCTTGGCAGGGATAAGGCCATTTTTATATTCATAGTTGCTGTGCATCCTTCCTCTACAAGAACTAAAGATTGTGGCGCTTGGAACCTGGGAAAACTAGTCTTGCATTTCTGCAAGCTCAGATTTAGGGTCATTTAGAAAATAAAGTTATCTGGGGGATTTAGCAAAAGGGGAAGCAAGTCCAGAAAATGAATACCAGGATAAAAACTAGAGCCAGTAGGCAGACAGGCTGCATCCCCTGAGTCAATTTAACTGCACAATTTTCATGTTTGACCAGAGAGCGACTGTAAGCAATGAAAGCAATAACTTCAGAACTCTGAAAGATTTACCCCTACATTTACTGTACCTTGCATGAAAGAACAAGAAAGGTTGTTTCTTAAACAAGAAAGGTTTTAAAAGAAATGGCAGAATTCCCAGAATCCCCATAGGTTTTTTTTCAACTCTTGCTAGGGCTACTTTTATTTGCAGAGAACAATTGCAGGATCTGAACACAACACCACACACAAATTGCTAGGCATATTACTTTTTACAAGCACATGACCTGCTTTGGTGTGTTTAAAATAGTTTTTAGTTCTTCTAAATATGCCAGACATTTATCAGAAAATGAAACACACATGTCAAAAAATATCTATAGTGCCTAAAATACTCTTTTATAGAGAAGAATATGAATGTCATAGTACAATGGCATAATACACAATCACAGCTGTAGTTGTGAGCATACATTCATCAGTACACATGTGTATGCGACCTGGCAGGTAGTTCTTACCGGCACTTTTGTAAATGGCAGTCGCAGACATTCCACTGCTAACTTGTGACCAGGGAACATTGACTTGGAGAGAATTACGAAGCATATATTTGGCATGCCAAATAAATATTTAAATTAATTACCATTTTAATTAGGAGACTACAGTTCAGCTTTATAACTTTCTAGTGAATTAGAGTACTTGACCATAGCCTTATTATTCTAGCTAAATTCCAGCCAGGTATAAAAACACCATTTATTTGCACTGCTAGCACTCAACCTCGGTTCACACAGGCGCGCTGTGCGATATCGCATGTGATTCTCACCGCACTGCAGTGCAAATCACATGCGATGCTAGTGTGATGCGATTTCAGCCATACAGATAATATGGCTGAAATCGCATCACATTCAGACTCAAAACGCACAGGAACCTTTCTTGTGCCGGCACCAGAATCGGATCCATGCGATCCAATTCATGTCTGAACTGTCAGATCGCACTGCGATATGCGAGCTGAAAAGGGGTGTCATTAACAATGTATTGACACCCCCCTCAGTTCGCATATGGCAGTGTGAACTGCCGTGGGGGTCGGGTGCAATGCGGGAACCCGCAGTGGATTTGCTGGGTTCCCGCATTACACCAGTGTGAACCGGGGCTAAGTCTAGTAGGGGAAGGGGCAGTACTAGAATCTAATCAGGTTCTGCTGCATGCACATGTGCTGACAGAGAATATACCTAGAGGAGGGAGAAGAGTGAGCAGAATTGATCATTTATAAGTCGATTTTTGTTCCTTCCTGGAGCCCAGGAAACGTTAAAATTATCCCTTGCAATGTGGCTGCACCCGCATTGCAAGAGTTAACTGCTCGTTTTGTCTAGGGGAGAGTACTTTTACTTATTGGAACCTTAGTGGCAGCTGCTCATGCAGGACTCAGGGGCACCGTCCCCCTAATCAATGCATCCAGCCCCTAATTTTCATGCAGGGTGCCAGACTCATGGCTAACAATGGGGGTTTTTTTTCGAAACACATGATTAGAGCCAAAGCCCACCCACTTGTGTGACATTAGCAAATTAATATTCACTAATGTCTTCCTGTTTCTCCAATCAGGAAGCAGCTCCTGAGACCCGATTAGCCGGGAGTCCTAAGACCCTATGGGCCGCAAGTCCTAAGTATTGATTGGCTGGGAGGAGAAGCAACTGCCGGGACTCGGGTGGAGATGCAGGGGGGAAGCCGCTGAAGCTGGAACCTGGATGGGGTAAGTGCGGTGCTGGTGGGGCACCTGGCGGGTGACGGGCAAGCGATGTGGCAATTGAGCGATGGGGGAAGCGGCAATCAATTGAGCAAGCACCTGGGGGGTACTTGGTTGGCTGACTGGCTGGGGGGCTGTTGGCCACCCCCCCCCCCAAGAAAATTGAGCACCAGCCACCACTGCTCTGTTACCCTGGCAGGCGGTGCTCCTCATGCACTAGCGGTGGACTGTCCCTTGGCATCTTCACGTTCAATTCAGAGCTATGGATTCTAGACTGGTGTTGATGACAGAGTAACGGAGAATCAGATAAGTAAATCTTCTATTTTGTGTCCCCTAGGGCCTCATGCACAGAGCATCTGTTTAAAGGCTAAGTTCACCTTTTTTTTTCTTGCAGCCTGAGACAGTTTAGCATGTGGCCTGGGCCCGTCTGGAGAGACACTGGGTATGCCATGCAAAAACAACAGCTGTGGTAGCTTACATTGACAGGCCAGGCAAATGCATGCCTGGAGAGATGCCGGGGATGCCGTGCAAACATAGTTGATGGGTGTAGAGGGTGTGTGCTATTGTGGTCAGCTGGTGAACTCCTTCCTGTGTCTATGGCTGGCCATACATTATACAATTTTCTTGTTCAACTTTCCTTTAGATTTATCAAAACCATTTAATATGAGGTCATTCCTAAACACTTTTCAATTGTATGTAATCAGGCAGGCCCTTACACTACATAGTTGAAGATAAATCTAAAGAAAATTGAACAAGAAAATCGTATAATGTATGGCCAGCTTTACTGGTTTTTATGTCCTAAATCTACATCCCAGGAAGTCATGAACTTTTCTATGGAACACACTAGGGGCTGAGGTACTGTAAGGCCTTGTACTAAAAACATAGAAAGCTTTAATTTTTCTGCAACAGAGGTACATTAATGGTATATTGGTACATAAGGGAGCTGGAATTTAGCCTTTAAGCCCCTCTGAACACCAGAAATCCTGGCAACAAAAAGATGCTTAAAAACGTGGTAGAAGCTGCGTATTTCACAAACATTTAGGAATGTCTAGCATTTGAGTGTTAATGCATTCTATTGGTATAAATATTCATTTATTCTGGCCATTGGAATGCATTAATGTTCAAACACTAAACGCTTCTAGTGTTTATACATTATACATTTAGACGTGTTTAGGTGCATTAGGCTCATTCCACATTTTTCCACATCATTTTAAAGTTTCCTGAAGTTGGACTTTAACTCTAACAGAGAAAGGAGTGTCACCCTGCTGGCTGTGGTGTTTGTCAGAAATGGCTGGACACAATCAAAAATCCATTCTCAGTTCACTTGAGAAAAAGACGGTGTGTTTAGCTGTTTGACTTTAGTATAGCTTTATACCAGACAGAGGGTTTTGGTGGATTTTAAATTATCACTAGATTATTTCTTTCTTCTTTAGACAGTTAAATATAATGCTCACTTTATATGTACAAATAATGTTTTGCCTCAGAGCAAATTATGTTTTTAACGAAGGCTTCATTTGCTATACAGTCTGCCTTAAGCTACTGTATATTTTCACATTAAAAAGACAGATAAGTTATAGCTGGGAGATATATACAATACAAATGCAGAAGAAGAGATGAACTAACTTTTGCTTGTTAACTTTCATTTTTATACTGATTGAAGTCATTAAACTATAACATTTTCAGCATTTGTTTCTATACATATATGTAATCCTAAAAGTAAGATATCAGCAATTTAATTTACTGAGAGTGTTAAACTTAAGTTTTCTTTGTAAGTAAATACCAATTCAGCTGAATGTAGGGCTTTGCTGACACCGGCATATATTTTACATATTCACTAGAGGCTTATTCAGTATCATCTCAAGTCAAGAAACAGCCTTGAACATAACAGAAATCCTAAATTTGCTACTTGTTTGACTACAAGCTGACAAAGTCAGTAGAGACTTTAATATGCTTACTTAGTAAAAATAGCAGTAGAATATTGTAACTCTTGGTTTGTACATAAGGACAGAAGTCTAGAATGAGAATTGCATCGAGATGGATAAAGAATGAGATAAAAGAGAAAATACATACTTTGTAATGTGTCTATGTCCAAACCTTAAGTGTGTTTCTTATATTATTGTATAAGGCTATTACTTTCAAAATAACAATAAAAATAAATGTATTAAAAATAAATTTGCAGTGATGCTCTAAGCTGGGACAAAGATCTCCCCACCAGTTGCAGTGAAGGGAGTTGGTCTCAGTGCCGAGGTGTAAGAGCATTATTAAAGAGAGGAAAATGTGCCGCTCACCAACAAAGTGCATTAGCATGTAGATGCATGTGGCCTCAGCCAGTGCTGCGCCAGCCACGGCCCCCCTGACATTTTTCGCCCCGCTCATTGGGGCTTGGTCACAGAGATCACCTGTGACCAAGCCCCAATGAGGAGGCGAAACATAGTGGGGGGGCGTGGCTGGAGCAGCACTGGCTGAGACCACATTCATCTAAATATTAATGGGTTGGTGGGCGGCACCTTTTCCTCTCTTTTTTTAAAAAGAAATGCTATAAAACTTTAAAGAGACCACTACATAAAGACCTCTAATAGTTCCAATAGGAAGAAATGGGTGTTTGAGAGAAATAATTTTTTTACCCAACAAACAAATCCAGTGCACAGTATATATATAAAAGCAATCCACACCAGCATCACTAAGGGACCTCTTACTTTTTCCTATGGCATTGCTCTCTCTGTGGCAGATCTACCAAGATGCCATCCCTTGGCGGTGGGGGGGGCGCCCCAAAGCACCCCCCATGTTGATGGCATGTGGTTTGTCCCCTTTCCTAACCTGCTGGGCTGCATGCTCAGGTAAGGGTCTCGTGTGGATTTTGGGGGGGACCCGACGCCGACCCAACACCATTTTTGTTCTAATTTTTGCATGGGGTTTCCCTTAAAATCCATGCAAGACCCAAGGGGCCTGGTATGCATTGGGGGGGGGGGCAGGCAATTTATTGCTGCCATTCTTTTTTTTACATTTAGCTGACAATGAGGAAACTCACTGACAGCTGATGAGTCATTGGTTGTGAAGGATGCAGCTGCTGGCTTCCCGGCCCGCTCCATAACAACCAGCTATTCTTCATACAGAATTAGAATCGGTCATTCCATTTTCGACCGATTCAAATTCTAATCGTTCTGAAAACGTTGAATTCATTAGAAAATATAGAAACCAAGTTGCACCCATCCAAAGTCACATCAAAATCGCATCAAAGTCACGTCAAGTCGAACGGTAAAGT
>BLSH010008165.1:438495-459382 GCA_018402905.1 Glandirana rugosa
AGGCCACAAGTAGACTGGGGATTCTCCTTGACTGCAGTGTGTGTCATGATCGCCGGCAAAAAGCGCCTACAGAAACTATAAACTTATATAAAGAAAGAGAGTACCATAATGTAGAGAAACCTTTGGATTAAAGAATACGATTTGTTAAAAAAATTATTTTTAGGGGGTAATGGGATCGCACCCTATTGAAGGCCAAAGTCTGGCCTTCCCGACGAACCTTGCGTGTAACAATAAAATAAAAAAGAATAAAAAGAATACCCGTATACTATGCAAAAATACTCCGGAAAAAAAAGTCGTAAGGGCGCGCGATCGCGGATTATCCTGAGGACGTCAATAGACGTCCAGTCAGGATAATGAACCCCCCGCCCGGACGTCATTTGTCTATACGCCGGGCGGGAAGTGGTTAATAATGCTGAAAAAAAAGGCCTCATAAAAACGTATCATATGCCCATAAGAAAAATAAGAAAAAATAAAATAACAATGTGCGTTCCAAGCAGCCCTTCCGGTCTGAAACCGGAAGTTATCCCACGCTAGGGTAATGGGGGATTTTTATTAAAAAAATTGTTTAGCATAAGAAATTAGGTTTCCAAAGAGATGTAATACCATGAGAGAAAGAAATATATTCAAATATCAAAGACATCCGCGAAAAACGGCCGCTAGTACTGTGTGTGACGTCAGTTCCTCTTAGGGGTCAGATGAACACCGGAAGTGATGCTGCAAGCCCTTGTATTCAGACCCGATCTGCTGACAGAGGCGGGCCCTACTCATGATTGACAACGGCACAGACACTACACATGATGACAGCCTGTGTATAAGGGGCTGTGAACCGCAATATAAATATAGAAACCCATCCAGATAAAGGGAGACGACCTAAATGTTATTCTAGGTAAATATGCTGGCGCTCACCCCGGAAAGTTGTAAAAATTAGTAAAAAATTAGTAAAAAATAGGGAGGAGTGGTTGAGCCGGTTAATCCAGATGTAACGAGTGATCGTACCGATCACCAAACGATCACACTCCAATGAGTGGACCGCAATCCCCTGACCCATATACTATATTATAAAAATCTATAAAAATGTAAAGAATATAAAAATAACGGGATGATAACCGTACTTCAACAGCGAGTGTTACTAGAACAATTATCAGTAAAAAAGGACCAATTAGTAAACAATCGTATTATCGATCATTATAAACGATAAGATTGGCGAAGTGATAACAGTTCATCTGCAGTGACTGTTACTAACAACACACATCTGAAAGACCAATGTGTGAACGATCGTACCAACGATCGATATATATCAGAAAAACCTGTTCAGGATTATGACCCATAAAGGTGAATGAAGCTTTACAACTCATTATATAATGTATCTCGGTGATCAAATGTAAACAAGACAGAATTATAAGGACTCAAATTATATCTAAAAATCATGAATGTGGGTCCTATGGATCAGACCATGACCAGCAATAGACTTAAGGCCTATACTCCGTATGGGTTAAACGTGGACTGGGACATTAATTCTTTTATCAACCGGTCATGATTGCTGGTGATGGTAACCCCAGATGACGTATGTTTATACGAAACGCGTCAGTAGCCTGATACTTTGAAGTGCTGCGTTCATGTTACTTTTATTGCCTTACCTGATCTTGGATTTGATGATTTTTTACCTTTTTACCTTTTAACGTAATAAATACACCTCACACCTTGGGGTTTTACACTATCCTGAGTCTCTTTCATCCCCCTCGGTCATTCATCCGTTTGGAGTTATCGGTCAACCATATCCCCTACTCACCAATACCACGGGCCGGTGGTTAAGATTTCCTTGGCCTCTCTGTCTTACAAGTAAGACCTACTAAATCGTCTGGGAGTGTGTGACGTACTACCCCTGGAGTAGGAGGTTGATACCCAATCCAACAGGAGACCCCGGATCATATAGGAGCCGGCTTCAAGGCGTCTTCATCACCCCTGGAGACCATCTGGACCACCTTTGGAGAGTGTGACGTGCCTATCCACATCTACCACTGTCTGAAATCCCTCGGGATTGTTCGGTGCCTTATCTAATCGGGTGTCTGGTAAGCCTCCAATTTACCATTATTTAAGGATCTCTCATGCGTCCTTATGGGATTGTTTTTATATCACTTCCACTGAAGAGAACATTCACATTGTGCCAATCTTTTGCTGTATATTGACTGTCACAAACTTTTCATTATTATTTACTTACTTTCACTTATAAGGTTTATATACCATTATTCACTGGACTGTAATGGTTTGACGAGATTTATTTTATAAACGGGTTGAGCGCTATATCATTATTTTAGGATACTGGATTATCAATGAGTTTGATTGAGGTATAGCTGCTCGCCTTGTATTTCACAACCTTTTGCCTTAGCGCAATATCACTTGCAAATTGTTCCTAAACATTTTTCATAGTTTGTTTTAAAATTTTGTGAACAGGTAATTTTTCTCCTTCAGAGATGTGCGCTGATGAGGCTGCACTGATGGGCACTGATAGGCAGCACTGATAGGCACTGATAAGGTGGCGCTGATGGCCACTGATAGGTGCCATTGATGGGCACTGGTGAGGCAGCACTGGTGGGCACTGATGAGGCTGCACTGATAGGTGGCACTGAAGGACACTGATACTGATAGGTGGCACTGATAGGTGGCACTGATGGGCACTGATAGGTCGCACTGAAAGGCACTGATAGGCACCAGTAGGTGACACTGATAGGCAGCATAGATAGGTGGCACTAATGATGAGGCACTGATGGGCACTGATTGGCAGCCCTGATGGGGACTGATAGGTGGCACCGATGGGTATTGATAGATTGGATTGGTGGGCACTGGTAGGTGGCACTTGTGGGCACTGTTTAGCAGTGCTGACATGCACATGTAGATGGCACTGGTGGGCACTGCTTAGCAGCAGTGGGTCTGGTGTGTGCGGGACCGATGTCCTGTTTACTCCAGATGGTAATCAGCTTTTTGTTTCTCCTCACACTGTCAGCATGAGGGGAAAAAAAGCTGATTACCGCCTTTGTTTACATCACGTGATCAGCTGTCATTGGCTGACAGCTGATCACCTGGTAAGGGGCCAGGATCTCATGGACTCGCTGATTACAGAGCGAGCCGCGCGCAGGCATCACATGCACGAGAGCATGTACATTGATGCCCTCCCGGCAATTTAGGCCCGCGCTCTAGCCGTCTTTCGGCTATAGCGCGGGCAGCAAGAGGTTAATAGGAGTAGACTAGACATAATTAAAATCCAATGTGGAAATTAATATATGATTTTACATTTCGACCATAGATATGCTTTAAGACAGGTAGCCGACTTTGCCCAAATGTATACTTTTTTACACATATTTCTTATATGTACAGGAGAGACTCAATAAATGTGAAGAGGTCCATTGATGAAATTCAACTCTGCCAACTAGTTGTGTAACAATAAATCTAGAATGATGGTGTGGACCAAGGAATGGCCATGTCTGCCCTTGTTTTATTTTACAAAAACATTGGCAAAAAGTACAGCCCAGCTTGAAATTAAAAGTGAACTTCTATTTATCTTATAGAATATTTTTCCTAATGTGTCAATTATGTTTACCAATTAAATTACTCAAATCTAAATATGACAACAGAACCTGTTTTCTTTGTCATTTTAGAAGATGCCCCTCATTGGTTTACATTTATTAAAGGGAATAGTTTCACTGCAGATTAAACGGAGGCATCTGACTGAACAGCCGCAAAAGATAAAACTGAGTAAATTCTCTGGCAATCTAATATTCTTGTGGCACATACCCAAACTGTAATCTAATTGTCCAAGCTGGAAGCTGGATGCTGGCACTGCTTGACCTTTAAACAATTCTGTTCATTAATCCTACTTTTGATATTCATCCAATGTATTAAAATGTATTACTGCAGCTGAGTTATAAACTTAGCGGAATCATGCTATCTGCAGCAGCTATAGGATGCTATAGAGATTAATAAAATATAAGGCAATTCATTTTTAGAGAAATAAATAACACAAAGAGTAAGAAAAATTGTTATGATTGTAATCCTTTATACATCACCAGGATGTTTTACAGCACAGGGCAGGGAGACAAACTGAGTGCGCCATGATAATGAATCATCAACCTACTACATTGGCCAAAAAAAGATCTACTCTCCCCTGGAGTATGTTATCTAAATTTAAGATACAAAAATAACATAGGTGTTTATGATGTGAAATGACCTACTTTGGATAGATTTGCATAGGTGACCTTGTCATTTGTTTAGTGGTGTACATAGATATGGTTACATTTGGCAGGCCTGGAGCAAAACTAAATATTGGATAACCATTTGGATGTCTGTGGGCACCTTTAGACCTTCAAGAGCAACCCTGGCCAACATATCACTCTGCAATTTCAGAGCAAGACTATGCTGGTGAGAATTTTTCCCATGATAAAAGGCTGAAAGGAGTTTATACACTTCCCTATTCTGTCCAAAACTAAAACAAGTCTTAACTTTAGATACATTTTAGCACAAAGACAGTGAGCGTTCAGGCTTTGTGCGCATGGATGTCAGATTGGGAAGGGTGTCTGTGTCCATGCAGCCTTGCATCCCAATTGACATGAATGGGACTGCCTGCATAGGGCTGCACGGAACACCTATGCATCCCCATACAGGTAAACGCAGTCCTCCACAGGCGTAAGCTTTAGTACACCCAATATTAATGAGGCCTTAGCCAAAACTGTTGTTAGCTACAGTGATTGTAAGTGATTACCTTGTAAAACAATGCATTCAGTTCAAAATAGAAATTAAAGGCAAAACATTTTTGTATAGATATAAAAAAAATTATAAATACCTTTTTTTCCCTTTTTTATAAGTAATCACATTCCCTCTGTTCTGAGCTGCATATCACCCGGGGGGAGGAGAAGCAGCAGCACACTGAGCTTCCCAGTGAATGACTGTGCAGTGGAGGCGTGTCAGGACTAGTCTGATCATTAGAGGAGAGTACACGGAGTTCCCAGCATAGCTAGAGAACTGACCATGGTGTGCTCTCCTGCTTAATGTGGTCAATTTTTAATAGGAAAGCAGAAGGACTGGCAGGAACACCAGGGATTTCACACAAAGGAAGCAATACAAAGATAACAGGATGCATTTTCATACAAGTACTGTACATGGAAAGGCAGGGCACACATCAGGAATATGATGCGTTGAGGTAACTAACACTTTTTTTTTTTACCCAAATTAAAACAATCAATTCTACCACTAATTCCTTGTCTTTGTAATCTACAATCTCTTCAAAAAAGTTTCTCCACTTTTTACTTAAAGTAGATGTAAACCCTCACATATACCCAGTGAAGCGAACAGCCTCAGATGATACACAGGGATGAAACAAATCTCCCTACATAAGTTTTACATATATATCTGCTGCCTTCAGGTTTATATATTCTTTAGGAAGTTCATATTGTGTTACATATTTACTCTTCCTGTTCAGCACTGAGTGTGAAGTCTGGGCATGCAGCCAAGACAGCTGATTGGAGGAAAGGCACACACCCCCTCTCCTCATAGGTAGAGACTCTTAGAGCTGCCATGTGCCACAGCAAGCTATCTGCTAATCTAGCAACCCCCCCCCCCCACACACACACACACACACACACAAATTTCAGACTGGTTTTATCTCCTGTGTCTGAGAACTTGTCAGGGACTGCTAAGGGACTTAGTGCTTTGAAGAGATATAGGAAAACATTGCAGATATATGTGCCCAGCTCAAATTTTATAAATCAGGTTTACATCCACTTTAACCACTTCCCGCCCAGCCTATAGACAAAGGACCGCCGGACGGTGGTTCAGTTATCCTGACCGGACGTCTATTGACGTCTTTCAGGACAAGTCTGTAAGTCTGACCCACCGCATTACAGATCTCGGTAAAGAGCTTCCAACGGAAGCTCTTTACAAATAGTTGCATATGTAAACTTCAAAAGCCAATATAAAGGAATAGTAGTGGTAAAAATAAAGCACTCGGGGGTTTAACTAATAATTTTTGTGTATAATTCTCCTTTAAGGGAGTGTGGCAGGGGGCGTGTCCTATGCCTACATACATTTGCTAATAGGTGTCCCCCGCTCCCATATCAAAAAGTTGGGAGGTATGAGTGCCTGATATTGAAGTGGTTAAACAAAAAGAAATTCAAAATATTTTCTTGTTCCTCAATAAAATGTGATTGTGTCTATTATCTCATGTAGCTAGAGAAGACTCCTATTTCCATAAAATCTAAAAGCATGATTTTTCTGACTTTTCACCTTGATGATATTATATTGTCATGCAGCCAACATATGTCCAGATCCCTTCTTGTCACTTTTTTAATAAAATCTTTAGATTTTAGAAAGCATTGTTTCTGACAGCATGAAAGCAATGAAGTGAGGAAGATACGCAACACCAGATAACAACTTGCAAATGCATTGTAAACTTGCAGAATAGAGGGACCATGTCAGTGACAGCAGGAATGGGAACTGATGTCATGCTTCTGCATGCCTGGAACTAGATATCTTTTTTTAACTCTTCCGGTTTCAAGGTTGAACGCAAAACTCCTTTGACTGTTTCCACACCCTTATCTGGTTTAGGATGCTGGAAATAATAAATGTCAAACAAACGACCCAGCATCCTTAAAGCTCAGAGTAAATATAAAGAAACACGATTTAATCAATGTGTGTGTTCTTTAGAAATTCATAGAGAGTCCTGTTACATACATGGAGGCACCCCAATGTGCATGCGTTGCAGTACACCATACCGCACTGCAATACACCAAAGTACACTGTGTTACGTTACAAAATGTGCTACACATCCAATTTTGCAGATGTTTTGTTGTGTTGACAGCTTTCAACGGGCTGCTTTAAGCTTTGGTTCACACAAGTGCGATTTGTCATGCGACTTCACAGTTCGCACCCCATTTGAGGCAATGGAACTGTTCAAATTGCTATAACTATTTCTGTGGGATTTCAGGTGCGACTTGCATTGACATCTGTGTAAATGAAGTTGCACAGATGTCAGCAAGTCGCACATGAAACCGCACTGATCGGCGAGATTTCAAAGCGGCGCTGGTGTGAACCAGGCCTAACACAACACACATTAATGCATGGAATAATATGTGTTAACACACATGCGGTACGTTACTCAAAAGGAAATCCCTTCCCCAATTTTCTATGAAAAAAATCTTTTGTTAGCTGTAACTGCACTTTAAACTTTAGCTTTGCTCTGTGTACCAATCTACAGTATTATATAAGCATGCAAATGCTCCTCAACAATGCAATTTAAAAAAATTATATTTGCATATCGTTTGGGTTTTGCCTGTTGAGCACTATTAGTATACATAGTGATCAGCTACAATATGCTATAAAATTAATTGAATGGAATAGATAATAAAAAGCAGCAAACATTAAAAGTAAGTACATTTTAACAAGAAGACAAAGAAAGTTATACATATGCATAAGCAATAGTAAAGCAGTTTACAGTTATTGTCCAGTAATTAAAAAATTGTGAGGTATGCAAGATCTTTATGTAAAGTTTGATCATTCCTTATATTAAATGTCTTGTTAAGAGTACAGACGTGTGTTCAGGCCATTCTCAGCCACAAAGCATTATTTTTTCCTGCTTGTGCTGTGGCCTAGGTAAAAAACTTGGTCCTGTTCTCTCATGCGGCAGCCCTTCTGCCCCTCTAAAAAGTGATCTGTGGTGGATTGCTCAGTTAACTGGTGGCTTGAAGGCAATCATTTAGGCCCCTTGCCTCCTGTTTTAACCCTAAAAGGCTGAACAGCCACGATGCAACCATGTGCATTGCATCACATTGCACTGAACACAGTTGCAGGGTGGTTGTGGCACACTCCTTTCACTTTACTGGTACTGACTGTTCAATGCAACAGGGCATTATATTTGTACAGTGGAATATGTACAGCCCTGTGCGGCTGCATGTCTATGCTTAGGTAGGCGGTCAGAAGTGGTAAAATTATGGCTCAAACGCCTGCTTTTAAGGACCCCTGCCCCCTCTCCCGTCACCATGTCCAAACGAACCTGAAAAATATGTTATGTATTTCCACCCTGTTATTGTTTATTACCTATTTTTCACTTTCCTTGGGCCTGCTATATGTGTGTTTGTTGATCTACCTTGTAGTTATGTAATCATTTCATGACTGTATGGCTGATCAATAGACATACAGTACACAGTAGGCACTATGCAGGTGATGCATCTGTCCTGCTGCAGATCACTTAACAGTGCTATGTGTATGTCATTCAGTGTAGGTGTCCTCCACTTATTCATGATGCTGCTGACTCCCTGGTCTTTCAAAGTTGTTCACATCTAAAAACACTGCTCACTTATGCACCCTTTGCCATGCTCTTCCAACACTGCTCACCTCTGCACCTCCACAACCCTTTTCCAAAACTGCTCACCTCTGCGACCCCTGCAACCCTCCTCCAACACTACTCACTTCTGCACCCTTTGCCTTACTTGGGGCAAAGCCAAATGACACAGCTAATATCCACAGCCAGCCATCCAGGAAGAGAACATCAGCCTGACACTTAGACCTGCATTTATCTGAATCAATTTGGATTTTAGGCTTCAGAGTCTTATAGACTGTGGAGAGAAGCTTTGTTAGTGATTCACTTCAGGGAACCGACTCAACAAGAGGAATAAGTTCCAGACACATGGAGTTAAATTGGGTTCGACAGGCATGGCGAAGTTGTAAGTATCTAAACAGGTTTGAATTGGGAAGTCCATATTTCTTTTTCAGACTGTCAATGAAAAAAAGGGAGTTTCCCTCTTTTTTTATAACCCAAACACTTTATACGTTTACTATAAGAGCAGGATCCATAATCATTTGGAAGTGTGGTAAGGAGGGGTTAAACCAAAGGTGGGTAAAACTAAAAGGGGATCTCTGGTAGGGGTGACTGGAAGATGTGTGAAGTGCAAGTTCTTAAGCCCTGGGTGTAGCTTTCATGGTTAGGATTAGCTGGTATGGAGAATTTGTTCCCCTATGGATAAGGTGTCTCAGAGCTTGTGTTGACCAATATTAGCTGATTATGGGTATGATTTAGGAGTATGGTTATAAAGTGTATAACAAGTCACTGGCATACATGGCTAACTTCTAGGGCACCCACTTTTATTTGAATGATACTGGGGGACTTCTGCTATGCCATGGCAATAGGTTCCACCATCAGCAGAAATAGCACCGGTCAAAGGGGGCATCCCTGTCTTGTCTCCTTCCTATTGGGAAGCGATGGTAAAGATAATTTCCACATTTATTTTGGGCTAGTGTGGCCTTATACAGCTTTTTAATACACATGTGAAAACACTGCTGAACACTGGAAATTGGAAGGTTTTTCAATATTGAGTGTTAAGCTGGCCATGGACAGTTTGAATCTCATCCTGTTCAGCAGGAACTTGCTGAGATTTGAACCATGTATGGGACGGCTGATTATACCCAAGTTGATCGATCAATCAACTTGGGTACAATTACTGCCAGTAGTTATAGTCGCTAGCAGTAACCATTGTATTCTGCCAGCCAGGAATGCTCCCTGCACCTCCTGCTGGCAGAATACAATAGGGCAACAAGAAGCATTCTCCCATCAACACTGACTGTTTTAATGGGGGAATAAAGTGATTTTCTTTCCTTTTACCACAGGTGGGTGTATCACCTATGGCTAGCCCTACCAACAACATGGTGTCCAGGCCATCATGAGGAACCTGGAGATGGGTAAAGACTCTATGTACACTAGAGTCAGTTGATTTGCGTGGCACAAAGCCAGTTTAAATGGTATAAATTAGGGTGTCTTTGACTTTCATTAGTCTGGCTGCCAGAATTTCCTTAGAAATGTGAAGTTATGGTTTATGATATGAATCTATACAATGTGCAGAACAAGGGATCGTTGCCTGGCTTGCGAATAAGAACTATATGGTTGCTTTACATAGATGAGGGCAATTTTGAGGATAGTCGTGTCTTCTGGGCATATTATTTATACCAGTCTTCTGGAAGGCTGACAGTCTCAGGGACTTTTGACTAGGGGGATCTAGGAGTGCCTAAAATTTAAATGTGCAAATGTATGCCTTCAAGGGGGAAATTTCCAATGGGACAAGATGGGGAGTGAAAGACTGTCCATGAGTATGAGGTCCGCTAAATTGTAGTGTGAAATGGGGGCATAAAGGATTTGAATTTTGAAACTCTTGAAGTATGGCTTGTGAATCAGTATTTAATGTCCCCTTAGACTCAGCTACTAATAGGGCCATAAGCTTACCATTATGCACCTCTCCAGACAATATAGCTGGTACATTTCTCCACTTCTATTCCGATCTATACTCATCTGTGCAGTATGGATTGGAGGAGGTGAGAAGCTATCTGGACCAAATCTCACATAAACCCCTGTCACAGGAGGCAGTGGCAGAACTAGATTTGCCTATCTCTGTACCCGAAATAGAGGCGGTAATGCATTCTCTAAGTCCCAATAAAACCCTGGGACTGGACGGATATCCAGTAGAATGGTACTGCATTTACCAGGATTTTTTTGCCCCGAAATTACTGGAGGTATTCAGTGATGCTTTTGATAAGGGTAGACTCCCAAATCCCCTCAGGGAGGCCCTGATAGTTCTGATCCCCAAGCCGCACAAGGACCACAATTTTTGTGAATCTTACTGTCCCATTTCCTTGATAAATGTGGATGCTAAAATAATAGCCAAACTCCTAGCCAAGATAAGGTGATAGCCTCCATTATTAATTCAGACCAAACTGGCTTCATGCCAATGAGATCAACGGCCATTAATCTGCGTAGATTATTCACAATTCTACAATCCGAGGGTCCAGACCCTGATACCCGTATTGCTGTATCCTTAGATACACATGAGACCTTTGATTCTCTGGAATGGTCATATTTGATGGCTGTCCTTGTGCAGTTGGGCTGTGGACCTAAATTTATAACCTGGGTTAAAATACTATATGCTACTCCCCTGGCTCGCTTGAAAGTCAACAGCATCATAACTGATGCCTTTGAGATACACAGAGGAACAAGACAGGGGTGTCCCTTGTCACCCCTCCTGTTCACGGTAGCCATGGAGCCATTGGCTGCCAAGATTAGAGCAGATCAGGCAATCAAGGGCTGTTGGATAAACACACAAAAAAAAAAAGCCTCATTGTATGCAAATGACATGCTGCTGTACTTGGCAGATGATAAAGAACCACTGACTCAGGACATGAAAGTACTCTCCAGTTTCTGTACATAGTCTGGGTTTAAGGTCAATTGGAGTAAATACAATGTCTTTTTGTTGAGCCCCCTGTTTACCCCCACAATGCCCACTGATATTCCTTTGAGGGTGGTTGACAAATTTTGTTATCTTAGGGTGGAAGTTCAGTTACCCCTAAATGAACATGTTAACAATAATCTACCCCCCCCCCCGGTGAATCGTTTGAAACTCATTCTACAAAAGTGGTCCCAACTGCCCCTAAATTTATTAGGCAAATTAAACATATTTAAAATTATATAGTTACCAAGATTTCTCTATCTGTTGTGGCATACCCCTATCTACATCCCTAAAAAATGATTTACAGATACAAACAAGATACTTATTTGCCTATTGTGAAGGGGGGCTTGGCCCTACCAAATCTTCAGTGCCATTACCTAGCAGACCAGCTGACCCAAATACACTGGTGTTTTTTTTTCAGACCTAGATATAGCATTAGTGGCCACTCAGTCCGTCCTCATTCATTCCTATGAGGCATTAATTAATGTATTATATAGAAATTGCCTGTACCCTGAAACTGGAGCGAATATACTTAAACTGTCTTATAAAATTTTCTATTTATGTAATAAAAAAATAGGAGGATTTAGCCTAGGTGGGCTAGGCTATGACATTAAGTATGTGCACCAACTTTTCTCGACAGGGACCTTCAAAACTTTCAGGGATCTCCAATTGGAATATAAGGTTGCCAGTCAGTTCTTCTATGGCTACCTCCAACTAAGGCATGCAATAGCAGCTCAATATGGGCTGACGGAGGTCTTATTTGCCCCATCTAAATTAGAGAAACTACTCTTCGAGGATGACCACACTAAACTTATATCCAGATACTACTCTCTTCTCCTGTCCTCTTCGTCTAAACGGATGGAGGGGGTAGCTAGACAATGGACATCAGATATTCCAACACTCGCTGAAGAAACATGGTCAGAGGTGGTAGGGGCTCAGCTGCCTGTGGTAATATCTGTCTGTGATAAGCTAATCCAATTTATCTCCCTACACAGAATTTATTATACTCCAGCTCGTATAAGATGGGTAGATCGGACTCCGTGATGTAAAAGTGATGTAGAGGTGCAGTGGGGGATTATTTCCACATGGCATGGCAGTGCCCACATGTTGCACAGTTCTGGAGGGTGGTACCTGGGTTCCTATAGGAAAATTTTGCTATTCCCAATATTTACTCCCCAGCCAGATATCTTCTGGGGGACTTCGGAGAGGAAGACATATCCACCACTAACAAAACCTTACTTTACACAGTATTTTTCTATGCAAAGGAAGCTATGGCACTCAAATGGAAGAATTCTGACCCTCCCTCCAACACTGGGCTGACTTTATTAACAAAGCACTGCCATTATTCAAACTAACATATACTGCTAGAGGGTGTCCCAAAAAGTTTGAAAAACTATGGTTTGGATGGGTCACATGCAAAAACCTCAATAAATATACCCTTTAAAAAAAATAAGGCCATCAGCTTGCCATTTTTATCTCCTTTTCGAAAAGCTTTTCAGCTATTTTCAGACTGTGTGTTATATAGGTGTAGTGAAAAAAATGTATCAATTTGTCTAATGGCAAAGTAGTGGTAAACAGAAACAGTGACATACACTGTGAGAAAAATGGATAACAATATTAAAGTCCGAGTTATATATTTCTCTTTTGACTGCTCTAAAGTCACACCAAGTCTGATTGAATCCTGACCCTGACTATGTTTTAGTTATTATTATTATACAGGATTTATATAGCGCCAACAGTTTGCGCAGCGCTTTACAATATGAGAGCAGACAGTACAGTTACAATATAATACAGGGGGAATTGGAGGGCCCTGCTCGCTAGAGCTTACAATCTAGAAGGGAGGGTCAAGTGAAACAAAAAGGTATAAACTGTGGGGGATGAACTAATGAAGAAAATGAAAATACATTTGTTAGGTGTGGGTAGAATAAGCTCCTCTGAAGAGGAGGGTTTTCAGGGATCGTCTAAAAGCTAGCAGAGTAGGAGATGCTCGGACCGGTTGGGGTAAGGAGTTCCATAGGATTGGAGAGGCTCTGGAAAAGTCCTGGAGGCGAGCAAAGGAGAAGGTGACGAGGGAGCTAGAGAGCAGGAGGTCTTGAGAGGAACGAAGAGAACGATTAGGTTGGTATTTCGAGACTAGGCTGGTGATGTAGCTGGGGGCTAAATTGTGGATGGCTTTGTAGGTTGTTGTGAGTATTTTGAATTTAATTTGTTGGGTGAGCGGGAGCCAGTGGAGGGATTGACAGAGAGGAGTAGCAGACACAGAGCGATTGATAAGTTGGATGAGTCTGGCAGCAGCATTCAAGATGGAGGAGAGGGAGAGAGTGAAACTAATAAGGAAGTGATCAGAGAGAGGGAATGGATATTTGGAGAGGTCAAGGGTATTGCCTTCAGAGTGAATAGTAGCATGTATCCATTGCTTCAGGTTAAAGGAGGAGGTTAGACTGAGAAGTTTGGAAGTAACAGGAGAGTTATTATTAATAGGGATGTTGAAGTCCCCAAGAATGATCGTGGGGATTTCATAAGAGAGAAAGTATGGTAGCCAAGCAGAGAAGTCATCAAGAAAGGTTGATACCGGTCCGGGGGTCGGTAGATTACGGCTACCCTTAGAGAAACTGGAGAGAAAAGATGAATGCAGTGTGCTTCAAAAGAGGAGAGAGACAGAGAGGGGGTGGGTGAAGTACCTGAAAGGTGCTATGTGGGGCTAGAAGGATTCCAACAGCCCCTCCCTTGCGTCCACTGGGTCTGGGGGGAGTGAGTCCAGAGAAGACCACCATGTGATAGGCAGCAGAAGACATAGTGTCGGATTCGTGAAGCCAGGTTTTGGTAATGGCGAGTAGATTGAATGAGTTAGAGATAAAAAGATCATGAAGAGAGGTCAGTTTGTTACAGACCGAGCGGGCATTCCAAAGGGCACAAGAGAAATGTAGTCCGATTTCGGGTAGAAGAGAAATGGGAATTAGATTGTGTGCATTGTGGCTGCAATCGGAGGGTGCAGGGTAATGGGTGCATTGAGTATAGGTAAATGATGGAGGCCCAGGGTTTAGGGATATATCTCCAGAGGTCAGGAGAAGCAGAAGGGTGAGGGAGTTAATGTGGGAGTGCGATTTATATGAAGTGACATGCTCTACTGTACTGGAGTATTTTTGTGCATGTGGATTCAGAATTAGCAGGAGTTGGTGAGTGCAGTAATAAGGAGAGGATAGAAGTGAGGGTGATATATATAAGTTGTGAGGTGGAGAAGAGGGGTAAAGGAGAGTTAGTTTAAGGATGCAGGACAGAGTTTTCAGAAAGAGTGGTAGAGAGTGCATGTTAAGTGGAGAAAGAGCTAAAGGGGTAAACAAGGTCACCTGTAGTTTGTGTGGTGTTATTCAAAGTATTTTCTTGTGTTTATTCACTTTTCACGACTGCATTCGCTGAAGTGCAGAGTCAGAAGTGCTTCCCCTTATAGAATAGCCCCCCTGCTGCAAATGCAAACCACCTGCAAATGTTCCCCTTAAAGGTGATTGAATTTATACTGATAGGGATGGGGGGTGGGTGCATTCCAAATTAGCAATCAGGAGGTAATAAATAAAGAGCGACTAGGCAGAGCAAAATTCTCACTTAAAAAAAACAGAACAACAGGGGCACTAGAGGTAAACAGGCCATAATTTTGTCAAAGACAAGGGACAAATGAAAGCATCGCAGTGTGGTCAGCTCTTTAAATAGTTAAGCAGAAAAAAAAAAAACAAGTATAATTAAACAGACTTTAGCAAAAAGAGACAGCAAGGTTTCAGTTTTTGGGGTGGAGTTGATTCATAGAACATACCAGTATAATCAAACAGACTTTAGCAAAAAGAGACAGCAAGGTTTCAGTTTTTGGGGTGGAGTAGAGTCAGAGAACATACCTGCAAAGAAAGATGAAATTTCAGATGAGACATTCAGATAATATTTGCAGAGTCAAAAGTGCTTCCACTTATAGAATAGCCCCACTTTGAGAAAAAAACCCTGCATCTGTTTAGTGTGGAAATCTGTCTCATAGAGTAAGGCATGGCACAGAAGGAACAAGTTTGGTTGGTATATAGGATGGAAGAAGCTCAATGTACACATGTCTGTTCCCACTCACATCCTGGTTAAACCCGCCTTATGGTTTATTTTTAGTATATTTAATGATAAAAACTGCCTTGTCTTTCCCTCCCTATATTGTGTCCCAATAATGTTGCTCACATACTGTGTAGAGTTGAGCGAACACATGCATGTTCAGGTTCGGTGGGTTCGGCCAAACTTCGCGAAAAAGTTCGGGTTCAGTACCGAACGTGACCCGAACTTGACCCCGAACCCCATTGAAGTAAATGGGGACCCAAAATTTTCGGCACAAAAATTACTGTAAAAAAGTCCTGGAAAGTGCTAGAGGGCTGCAAAAGGAAGTAAAATGATTTTAGAACAAGAATCTGTCCCTTACAGCAACAGCAGGAACCTGACCCTATAGAACTAGAAGATGATTTTAGAACAATAATCTGTCCCTCTAAGCAGTAGACTCTACCTAGTCCAGTCAGATTGTTCTGTAATACAGGATGAGATGTTATTAGATCTGCAATCTGTCTCTCACAGCGCCGGCAGCATCCTCTCCCTACACTAGCCAGAGAGCATGTGACATGCAGCACTAAGTGACTCCAGCTTATAAAGAGGCTGGGTCACATGATGCACTGGCCAATCACAGCCATGCCATTAGTAGGCATGGCTTTGATGGCTTCCAAGGGCAAACCAGTGAAACGCTTGTTGATTGGCTGCCCTGCAGCTATTCAACAGGCAGGATCAAATACCCGAACCCCAGAACCCGAACCCCAACTTTTTTCAAATGTCCGGGTTCGGGTCCGGGTCACGGACTCCCCAAAGTTTGGTACGGACCCGAACTTTACAGTTCAGGTTCGCTCAACTCTAATACTGTGCAATGACTGTATAATTCTTGTGGCTATTGTCCCTGAACTATCTAAATAAGTATATACATACACTCTAATAAATAAATAGTACAATCTCATTTTTATGTGATAACTATAAATGCTTTTCTATTCCTCCTAAATTGCAGCTTAATAAAGTGGTTTACATAGCAACTGTGCATTATTTGTGGCTATTGTCTCTGAAATTATACAGTCTAATCTTTTTTTATTTCATGATAAAATCTGCCTCTTCTCTCTCTCTCTTACAATGCAGCCAAATAAAGCTGCCTACATACTGTGCAGCAACTGTGCAACATTTCTGGCTATCATTTCTGAACTGAACCTAAGTTAACATTTAGTCAACTGGAGGTGCTGCTGCTGCTTTACGTAAACCAAGCAATAATGTAAAAGTAAAAATAATCTATTACACATGCAAAATATGTGTGGCCAGAATACAGTTTTGTTGAAAACAATGTCTCTGAGAATTGTACTGTTCCGTAAAACAACATACAGCTTAAAGTCTTAGTTTACCTTTACAGAAACTGTAAAGGTGACCTAACAGTGGACACCCTGCTCACTCCCCCAGTCCCTGCTGTAATAACCACTGGCTATCTTGAGCTGCCAGGGCTCCCGCAGCTGTGCCCCCGGTCCAGGAATTTAAAAACATTGCTGCTCTCTCTTCAGAATACATTTTGTCCAGGAGTCCTGGGGATTGTGGATGCTCACTGGGTTGTGACATAGGAATTAAATGGGCATTCACCCTTATATCAGGAAGTGCCAGAAAAACAACCTTAACTGCAGGATTACCAGATATTAGTTAAAGTGGTTGTAAAAGCTGAAGGTTTTTTACCTTCATGTATTCTATGCATATAAGTAAAAAACCTTCTGTGTGCTGCTCCCCCCACCACAGCCCCCCTAATACTCACCTGGGCCCCCTCTCCATCCAGTGATGTGCACGAGAGCCTCGGCTGTCCTGGGACTCCCTGTCCTCATTGGCTGAGACAGCCATGGGAGCCATCAGCTCCGACTGCTGCACCGCTGTCAATCACAACCAGTGAGCCAATGAGGAGTGAGTGTGGCTTAGCCAAGGCCCTATGTGCCTTATGGACGCATAGAGCAGGGCTTGGGAGCAAGCACACACCAATGCCCCCATAACAAGTGGCTTGCTACTGCGGGCACTGGTAAAGGAGGCAGAGCCAGGAGCACTGGTGGGGGACCTGAGAAGAATAGGAAAACCACTGTGCAGAACAGGTAAGTATAACATATTTGTGTTTTGTTTTTTGTTTTTTTAAAGCTGAACCTTTAATACCACTTTGAGCATATATATATATCAACTAATGTAAAAACAAATCAATATTCATTTCTACATTGTATTTCAAATATTTCTAGCGTACTCCTATTATTCTGAACAATTTTGAAGTTTATAAATATACGTTGTGATGGTCCCCAAACTAAATTATACTCCCTTGAATTCTGTGACACGTAATGCACTATGCCTTGTTGATAGGCACTGCTGACTCCCAGAATTCACAGAGCCTGCCTTCTGAACTACAAAAGTGCATCGAGGAAGAGTTTCACGAGTCAGCACAGGACTCACAGCTTCCAGACAGCAAGGTATCATGGGACATGTAGTCCTTAAAAATTGAAAGTAAACAGCAGAGGAGAATCTGCAAAGCATGCAGGGAACCTGGGACTTTGTGGAAAGAAATGGCCAGCAGACAGGCAGCACTAACAAGATGAAACAAGATATTTCCAGTAAGCTTATAATGGTTTATCCAAAATAGGTATTGCTTGAATTGCTATTATAATGCTGATGTTATAAAAGTAACGTGTATGTTTTGACCATATGTTTCCTTTAACCACTTGCTTACTGGGCACTTAAACCCCCCTCCTGCCCAGACCAATTTTCTGCTTTCAGCGCTGTCACTTTTTGAATGACATATGCGCGGTCGTACGACGTTGCACCCAAACAAAATTGGCGTCCTTTTTTTCCTACAAATAGAGCTTTCTTTTGGTGGTATTTGATCCCCTCTGCGGTTTTTATTTTTTCCGCTATAAACGAATAAAGAGCGACGATTTTGAAAAAAGAACAATATTTTTTACTTTTTGCTATGATAAATGTCCAAAAATAAAAAATAAAAAAACAAATTCATCAGTTTAGGCCGATATATATTCTTTTACATATTATTGGTAAAAAAAATTGCAATCAGCGTATATTGATTGGGTTGCTCAAAAGTTATAGCGACTACAAACTATGGACATTGGTTTATGGCGTTTTTATTTTTTTACTGGTAACGGCGGCAATCTGCGATTTTTAGCGGGACTGCGATATTGCTGCGGACATGTCGGACGTTTTTGACAATTTTTTGGGACCAATGACATTTATACAGCTATCAGATCTAAAAATAGACACTGATTACTGTATGAATGTCATTGGCAGGGAAGGGGTTGACACTAAGGGGGCAGTGAAGGGGTTAAAAGTGTTCCCAGGGTGTGTTCTAACTGTGGGGGGGCGGGGTTGGCAGGGCATGACAGATCTAACTGATCCCAGTGACAGGGATCAGTAGATCTGGCATGCCCCCCCCCCCTCACAGAACGGGGAACCGCTGTGTTTAGGAGATTGCGGGTCTCCGGCGGACATCGGGTCCACCCGACCCGCGGGAACGCTCACGCGTCATTCGGCTATGGCGCGGACGGGAAGAGGTTAAATAAAAGCTTCAGATTTAAAACAATATTGAAAAGCACTTATTAAATTACATTTAAGTAGATGTAAGTAAAGACTTTTTTTTCATTTTAGATAGAGAGTGGGAAAGGGTTAGATCCTCTACTATGCTTTATTACTTTCTGTGTTCCCCCTGGGGAACACATTGGGCTTTGGGGTTGATTTACTAGAGGCAAATAGATTGTACACTTTGCAAAGTGCAGTTGCACTCTGCAAGTGCAGTTGCTCCATTTTTAAATGAGGTAAAGGTTCACTTTGCAAAGAATATCCAATCATGGTTGCCTTTAGTAAATCAACCCCATTACCTTCAATACAGAAAGGGGATATTATAAATGTTACAGTTGTCATTAGAGCAAGAGGGGAAGTCTCTGTCTAGTGACAACTGCCTAAGAACAAAAATTCCTTTCACTGGGGAGATTTCCAATCACTTCCTGTTGCTTTTCCAAGACAAGAAGTGAAGCAGAATCTCCACAGCAGGGTAATGGAAGCAAAAATAACCTGTTAGGGATTTTAACTTTACCTACTCTATACAAAAAAAAATAAAAAAAAATGGCAGTTCTGCAAATTATCTGCCCCAAAATTAAAAGATAGCATGCATAATCTTTGGTAGTGTCATCAAAATAATTGCCATACATTGTGACAATTAAGGAGAAACAGAAGGGGCGCCAGACTAAGTGCAGCGATTAAAACGCCTGAATTTATTAAAAGCACAGTGAATTGGCAACTCACATTTAGTGAGTCTGAAGAAGAAACAGGAAGTTTTGAAACGCGTTACCACTCATTACCCACGGCCTCACGCCCCACCGCTGACGTCAATTCTGGCCTGACGGCATTCACGTTTCGCACTGGTTTCCATCATGGCCGACCGCTTCCTACAGTCTTGGTTCCTGCTGCCACCCCCTCCACGATGGGATACTGACATAGCAACTACAGGAAACCTTCCAGCTTAGCCATGGAGTTTACTTACATGCTTGTTTTCATTCACTAAATGTGAGTTGCCAATTTACTGTGCTTTTAATAAATTCAGGTGTTTTAATTGCTGCACTTGCTGCACTGCGCCCATTTCTCCTTGGTTTCTGCAGAGGTCACTTCACTCCTAAAGGGTGCTGCCGTGGGTGCTGTGTCTTATCATCCACCTGCCATCTACTTTTTATATCCCATGGATGAGCTTTCTACCAGTAACTTTTAGTTTTAAGTAATTCTCCAGCACCATTTTCTACCGTGTTGTTATAGATTGTGACAATTTCCCATGACTAATATCAATGTTAAATTCAGTATGTTCCTAGTTTGAAATTTCACTAAAAAAGGTTCAATTCAAGTTGAAAAAGATTTTCTAGGAAGCTAACAAATGCACTTGACAAAACACATTCAAATTTGGTAATATGAGAAATTACATTAAGGTAAATGTTACAACAATAAATCAAAATGTGTGCTCTATGAAAATAAATAATAGTTTTTCCTTACATTAGCATTTTCCATTTGGATTTGTTCAGAAAGCTGTGAGTGGTTTCAGTGACATTGACTTTCAATAACCAATGTTAGCACCAAGCCAAGCCTAGTGATTGGACCCCTGTTTAGCTAAGCTCCATTAAAGGTGAGAGCATGTCTGGTTGATGGGGCCAATTATCTCCATATAGCCACATACGAATCATTTACACTGTGTATATGTAACCCTACGTAATTCATGGCTATGGCCATCAGCGTCCCATTATATATACCCATTAAAAAAGGTTAGCTATCGCAAACGAGGAAAACAACACATTCTACTCATTAATATTTTATTTGTCATTTGCTTTCTGGGAAATACTTTCCTGTGGTTTATTCTACCCAGGTTTGTTTCAGCTAAGCTTGTCCATAAAATATCACGCCATGCATATGATGGACTATGACATATTTCATGGGCAATAGAACACAGCCATGAATTTTTTCATGCTTAATTCCATTTAAAACACTCCCAACCATTGCCTTACAACTACGCTATCCAAGTTCAACCAATT
>BLSH010008165.1:460113-486426 GCA_018402905.1 Glandirana rugosa
AGGGAGAGACAGGGCTATCTATCCTTAACGAAGTGAACTTTTCCAGCGTTCCCTAAAGTACCTTGTCATTAAGACTTTCAATGGTCTACATAGTGATGTGTAAACAGGGAACATGTAATAAAGAATAGTGATTCTCTATCGGACGAACCGAGGTCACCAAAAACGAAACGGGCTAAACAGGGGAAGAGAGAGAAAAGAAGAGAGAAATACAATATGAAAAGGTAGTTTATTAGACACCTGTCTTCTTTCATGACATGCCTAAAGTGCATTAGCTCATAACTAAACAGAGTTTTAATGGCTTTATTTCTGCTGGAGTTTAAAGCAGTACAGAATCCGTACAGTACTTTCTTCTGTCCACAGATTATTTGATGGAAAAGTATAACATAAAGAGAGAAGAAAAGAGAGAGAAGGGGACAAATCGGGCAAAGCAAAAACCACTGGAGCCAAGCAGGCTATCTCTTAGTGATAAGAAATAATGTACAAGGGACAAATGTGTAGTGATACATCTGGTAACTTTCAGAATTACTGTTCCATGAAATCCCTTGCGACCTTTTCAAGTGAAGCAATTCCTATCTATCGGGACAGAGAGGGAATGTACTGCTGCCTACTGCAATTGCCAGTAATGTCACAAAGATACCAACTGCTGTAAGCTTGTAAGAAACTCTTGTACTTGTACCGCGTAAAAAAATAACATTCTTTTTTTTAAATAATGAAATGTTACTGATATACAGTACATATAAACAATTGAATTTGAACCATATTAGAAAAACAACAAAGGCATTATTATGCAGGAATATTTTAAAAAATTGTCATAATTAAAAAAAGACCTAAGTGATTTTTTTTCTACTGCAGCATAGCAACACAATTGTTAAAGCTTTCCTTCAACCATCTAGGGCAGCGATGGGGAACCTATGGCACGCAGAACCCTCTGTGTAGGCACACAAACTAAGTCGCTGGATTGCTACCCGGTCACATGATCCCTAGCCGGGCCGCCTGTGATTGGTGGGCTGAGATGGATGCGAGTGGATTGATCGCAGGTAGAGGGAGATCCTCCACCATGTCCTCCAGCGGGGAGCTTCGCTAGTGCTGATCCCAATCACCTCACTCAGCTGACTGCCATCACCAGCTCTATATAACGAGTGGGCGGGGAGGAAGGGACAATGCTGTGCTCAGTGGAGAGTGTGTACTGGTAATGGCTCTACGGTGTATGGAGATTTACCATGTAAGTGACTTCAGTTCTATAATCTGAGGCTGGACGGGTCGGTGTAGTCTGAGCAGTGCTGGATGTCACTGCTACCCCTGGAGGATTACTGGGGGCTCAAAGTGAGGTGCACGGGTGTCAGGGGAGGGGAGCCTGCACCTGCCGGGGAGGGTGGGGACTCCTAGAGGGGCCATTACTGTAGCAGACCGTGTGTGATCTCCTCCCGGGGATTGAACATACAAGACAAACATGTAACCTCTTGTGCGCCCTGGGAGCTGGATGGAGAGAATGTGGGGGCACTGGATCAGTCTGTCATCCGTGGACCATGGGTGGAAAGTCCAAGGTGTCTATTGAGGTCTCAGAATGTGAAATGCTGGCTTTAGACGGCTGCAGGCTCTGAAAAGAGCTAGAAGGAACACTGTGTGGACATAGAACAGAAAAAGAGCAGCGCCAATCTAAGTGCAGCAGTTTAAAAACATTTTTATTAAAAAGACAAATGGCAACTCACAAGATAAAAGCGTTGTCAGCGCATGTGTGGCAATAGGACTTGTGTAGAGGTTCATCCACTCCTTTCAGAAGGACGGGCTGCAGGCGGGGAACACTGATGGCCGCTGGTACTGGCTGAGCTGGTGGCTTCCAGCACTTCCATAAACTCAGATGGGGCTCAGGAACCACCGATGACGTCACTACCGGATGCAGGGTGGAGTGGGAGGTGCTCGCATTCGGAGCATTCCTGCTCCTTCCTCAGGCAGTAGGGGCGGCCATGTTTGTGGTGACTTTTTATCTGTTAGGGGAGGGTGGGTCAGGGCGGTGCTAAAGACTCCACCCATCCTGGTGTCATGTTCCCAGGATATGTGGTGATGTTTGGAAAGGGGCTGAGTTCTTCATGTTGAGTATGAGCGGCACAGTGGTGTAGTGGTTAACACTTTTGCCTAGCAGCAAAAGGGTCACTGGATCTAATCCCGACCACGACAACACCTGCTTTGAGTTTGCATGTACTCAAACTGACTGGGAAGAACGATCCTAATGCAAGGGGCGCTTCAGGGCAAGTTGGAAGGAAAAAAAAATTACAAAAGAAAGTGAAAAGAGAAAAAATGAAAAATATGCAATGAAAAACTGTGTAGTAGTCATAATTTAAGGTATGATGTGCAGAGATTAGAGTAGGGGATTAATCTCCAATTCTTCATTCAGTCCCCCTAGTGCCAAGACATCAAATCGGTATATCCAGTAGGATTCCCGGGCACACAGGCGTCTGAACCGTTCGGCTGCTGGAAGGATGTTGGAGATGGCCTCAATTATCCAGACTCTGAGGCCCTGGGAGGAATGTTCATGAAGGGTGAGAAAGTGTTTGGGGACACTATGCTGGTCAGAGCCGGCATCAACTAGCCACCTGTGTTGTCCGAACCTTTGTCGTAGTGTACGGGTGGTGCGGCCCACATACAGTAGGCTGCAGGGAAAGGACAAACAGTATACGACAAAGTCGGAAGAGCATGTTTAGAAAACAGTGATGGGATAGCTCTTGCTTTTGGCCTGAAATTCTTTCTGTCTGTGGGTGACATGTGGGCACGTTAGGCATAGGGCTTTGCGACATTGGTTCATGCCATGGATGCTGAAAAACTTGAGAGGGGCACTGATGGTGGTGGAGACTGATTTGATTTTGCTGGGGGCTATCCAGGTTTTGAGGTTTCTGGCCTGTCTATAGGAGATGAGTGGTCGAGCTGTAATGGTAGATTTTAGGTGTGGGTCCTCTTGCAGGATGGCCCAGTGTTTTTGGAATATGCGTTCCATATTCCGAAACTGAGTGTGGAAGTTGGTTGTGAATCTGAGAGGTTGTATTGACTGGGAGGGAAATTGCTTTCTATTGGCTGTGGCTGAGTTTTGTTTATAGAAAGAAAAAGCCTCATCTATGAGGGTAGGCGGATAGCCTTTTTCCAGAAATGTTTTCTTTAGTAACTGCCCATGTTAATTGTAGTCCTCTTCTCTGGTACAGTTGTGTTTGAGACGGCAATATTGGCTTTTGGGAATGTTTTTCACCCACCGTGGGTGATGGCAACTCCTATAATGCAAATAGGCGTTTCCAGCGGTGGGTTTGATGTAATTTTGTGCTTGAATGAGTCCGTTGTCATGGCTCAACAGCAGGTCAAGGAAAGCTAGGGAATGTTCATCACACACAGACGTGAAAGAGAGACCCATGTCATTTGAATTGCAGTGTGTCACAAACTGGTCTACCAGGGATTTGGAGCCATCCCAAATGTTGACCACATCATCAATATATCGCCCGTAGTAAACCAGGTGTGAGGAAAAGAGGTTATTGTGCCAGATGTAAAGGTTCTCCCACAGACCCATGGTGAGATTGGCATAGCTTGGGGCAAAATTTGCCCCCATAGCTGTGCCATGGGTCTGTAGGTAGAACTCGATGTTGAATTCAAAGTAGATGTGGGTCAGGCAGAAGTTGGTGGCTTCCAAGATGAATTGCGCCTGGCGTGTGTTGACCATAGAGTCCTCATTGAGAAAGTGTTGTACCGCTCTTAAGCCTACTTCATGTGGAATGGATGTGTAAAGTGAGGCTACATCCAAGGAGAGCCACAGGTAGGATGGTTCCCAGGTGTAGCCTTTGAGGGTCTGCAGTAGTTGTATACCGTCTTTGATGTAGGAGGGGAGGTTTTGGGCTAAAGGCTGTAAGAAGTGATCAATGCAGATGGAGAAGTAGCTGGTGATACTCTCCATCGCGGCCACAATAGGTCTACTAGGTGGGTTTTCAGGATCTTTGTGGATTTTGGGTAAATGGTAAAAGTAAGGTCTGTGATAGAACTGATGTTTGAGAAAGGATGTTTCTAATTTGTCAATGATCCCCTCTGTGGAAGCTCTATGGATTATGTCATGTGCTTCTATAATGAAGTTGGGAAGGGGGTCTTTGGGTAACTTGGTGTAGGTTTTGGTGTCTGAAAGTAGCCGGATAGATTCCTTAAGATAGTCAGACCTGTTCTGGACCACCAAGCCACCTCCCTTGTCTGCAGGCTTGATGATTATGTCGGAGTTCTTGGAGAGCCTATTTAGAGCAATGTGTTCAGCCTGAGTGAGGTTGGAGGATGAAGAGGATGTACGAGGGGTGTGTTGACATAGACGTAGGATGTCAGCATAGACAACCTGATAAAAAGTTTGGAAATAGGGACCTTTGGAGGAGGTGGGGTTAAACACTGATTTGGGGCGGAAGGAGGTGTGTTGGATAGGTGGGGATGTGGGCGCATGTTGTAGCAGACCGTGTGTGATCTCCTCCCAGGAATTGAACATATGGTGGGGTGAGCGGAGTTCTGTCCTTCCCCCCTCCCTCCTCTGGACACAGTCACATGAGCTTTGACACGCCACTCTGTACACCTGTTGCAGTTTGGGCACTCAGGCTCAAAAAGGTTCGCCATCACTGATCTAGGGAATATCAAACTGTCCATGGCAGCTGCTGCACAGAAGCCTGCTAGTGGGGTAGTGAGGGAATAGTTAGTACTTCATATTCTCCACTTGAGACAAGCTGGGGGAGTTAAGCACTTTCTCATCAATACTTTCATAAAATGTTTCGAAGTCATGTGTTGGGACAGGTAGGAACAGACAAAAGCAAAAAAAACAAAAAAAGGTTCCGAGCTCAACTTGCGGACCAGTCTGCCACCAAGCCAAATTCACCTGTCTAACAGTTCAGCGTTTAAAAGACAGGGGATTGGTTACACACATTTGCAAGTGTATGTGTAAGCTGCAGGCCACGTCAAGGCTCCCTGTATACTGCAGGCCTAACTCTATATAAGAGGCTTCACAGTGGAAGCACATACAACTGAATGGATAGATGAAGGACAGGTGACTGGAGGAGCCCAACCCTCCTTAAAGGTACATGACCAGACACCCAGCCGTGGCCCCATGGCGGCTGCAGCGCTGGTATGGTACCAAAAATAGTAACTACACAAAAAACAAGGTCACTGTCCCCCATCTATAACTGGCCACTACAGCAAGGAGCTCTGGAAAGGCGAATACAGACAAAAGTAAAAAAAAAAAAAACAAAAGAAGGTTCCGAGCTCAACTTGCGGACCAGTCTGCCACCAAGCCAAACTCACCTGTCTAACAGTTCAGCGTTTAAAAGACAGGGGATTGGTTACACACATTTGCAAGTGTATGTGTAAGCTGCAGGCCACGTTAAGGCTTCCTGTATACTCCAGACCTAACTCTATATAAGGGGCTTCACAGTGGAAGCACATACAATTGAATGGATAGATGAAGGACAGGTGACTGGAGGAGCCCAACCCTCCTTAAAGGTACATGACCAGACACCCAGCCGCGGCCCCATGGCGGCTGCGGCACTGGTATGGTACCAAAAGTAGTAACTACACAAAAAACAAGGTCACTGTCCCCCATCTATAACTGGCCACTACAGCAAGGAGCTCTGGAAAGGCGGATACAGACAAAAGCAAAAAAAAACAAAAAACAAAAAAAGGTTCCGAGCTCAACTTGCGGACCAGTCTGCCACCAAGCCAAATTCACCTGTCTAACAGTTCAGCGTTTAAAAGACAGGGGATTGGTTACACACATTTGCAAGTGTATGTGTAAGCTGCAGGCCACGTCAAGGCTCCCTGTATACTGCAGACCTAACTCTATATAAGAGGCTTCACAGTGGAAGCACATACATTTGAATGGATAGATGAAGGACAGGTGACTGGAGGAGCCCAACCCTCCTTAAAGGTACATGACCAGACACCCAGCCGTGGACCCATGGGAGCCTTGACGTGGCCTGCAGCTTACACATACACTTGCAAATGTGTGTAACCAATCCCTCCAGTCACCTGTCCTTCATCTATCCATTCAATTGTATGTGCTTCCACTGTGAAGCCCCTTATATAGAGTTAGGTCTGCAGTATACAGGGAGCCTTGACGTGGCTTGCAGCTTACACATACACTTGCAAATGTGTGTAACCAATCCCCTGTCTTTTAAACGCTGAACTGTTAGACAGGTGAATTTGACTTGGTGGCAGACTGGTCCGCAAGTTGAGCTCGGAACCTTTTTTTGTTTTTTGTTTTTTTTGCTTTTGTCTGTATCCGCCTTTCCAGAGCTCCTTGCTGTAGTGGCCAGTTATAGATGGGGGACAGTGACCTTGTTTTTTGTACAGGTAGGAACAGACCATGTCACCAGCTGGCAAGATAAAGTGGAAGCCACAGTCCTTTTTTAAGGATGTGCCACTATATGTCCAATAGAGCTTCTGGCCTAAAGAGTTAATGCCACCCAAAGTAAGTGTCGTATGAGAGTTAAAATGGCTTTAAGTACTCGGTAGTTGCTTCTAGGGGCAACATTCTGATCACCCTCCCAACAGGATCATCATAGTGCTAGTTCATTCAGTGAGTTAGTAGGTAAGACAGAACAATGCAAACACTGTATCACTGTGCTGTCCACTACATCATGATACCCTGTTTGACTAGCAGGACCTGGGCACAAAGAAGTAACCCTACTGTTTTTGCTCTGACAGCACTGTATAATGGTTCCAACATCCTAAAATGATTTTACCATTGCAAGGTAATAGGCTCCAATAGGACCTAAGCCAGTTGCACCAGAGACACTGTTCAGATTTTTAGGTTGGTACACATATGGACACTAAGGAGACGTTGATTGGCCCACACATTTCCCTGGGCAAGGAAACATGCTGATATTGATCATGGACCTTGTGAGCTTATACTTCAATTGTCTGTTGATGATGCTTTTTGTTTAAGCCAATTGTGACTTTACTTTGATGCTTATTATGAAACTTCAAGCTTGCCGGACAGTGGATTTCATCAGATGACCTGATTGTAATAGAGCATATATACCCCTCTGATATAACTACAATTGTGGGGTTTTGGTTAGTTATGATGCACATTCAATGTTCAATCAGAGGGTTGACGTAGACCCTTTGAACAGACTATCAGTGTATTGTACAGATAGTGATTGAAACAGATATCTCTGGGACTGTATTGGTTTTTGCACAGTGGAGGAGAATCCCTACTTCTAAGGAAATTAAATGAAAAGTGCCCTTTTGTAATATTCTGTGCTAATTTTTATGAGGAACTTTTACAACGCATCATCTGATTCTAAGTTATTTGGCACTTTTGCTGTATTTGTTCTTTTGAGACTCTAGACATACATCCTGTTATACACCATTCTCTTGAATATCACATGGAGAGGAAGGATATTCATATGGGAGAGTTATGGATAGCACCTTAAATATCAATTAATAAATTCCCACACAGTGGATGAGGATCCCGAATTGGAGGAGATAAAAATGACTGTGGAATGGTCAAACCAGCACAAGTCTCTTTTTATCTGCATGCATGAGGAGTTTCAAAATAAACACATCTGATGTTCTCCACAACTTTAATATGGAGTGAGATGGGACGTATACCGTATATGCTTTGAATGATTTGGACTGTGAGGGCTATATTCTACATAAAGCTGATGGAAAACATGCATACATGAGAATTTCATGTCTATAACCAATTTTCATAATTGATTTGGAGGAGCCACTGTGCTTTGGATTCAAGGCCATAGAATCAAGGGTGTATACTGAGTGCACATCAACCCTACCCTACAGGTAGAGATGATATAGGTGGAGCAAAGTCCTTTTCTAAACCATGTGGCATAGTGTGATTTAATGAGGGGCATCTCGTATAAACATTGTGCAAAGTGGTTGGGAATTCTATATGGAAATAAAGTTCAAAATTTGTATATATGTCTCAGGTGCCAAATGTCTAAACAGCCAGTATGTTTTTAAATGAAAACAATGTTAAATAAAATATCATGGTACATGGTCTTATTATGTGTGTTAAACAGTATTCTGAGAGGGTTATGCTCCAGCTTTTTGATTTTTATGTAATTATTTTGTGCGGTTAGCAATGATTTTTTAGGCATTGTGTATAGTCTGTAGAATTCATAGGACAGGATTTTGCTTATACGAGGGTTCTTGAAAAAGTTTCCACACTTTTTTACCACATGATTTGAGGTTCCCAAAACTGGACATTGTTTTTATATCTCCCATATTCTGGAGCTATGGGTGATCACTAGCTTACTGTACTGTTAATTGATACTTATTATTACCTGTTGATGTTTCTTGGTGCCTAGTTGCTGAGACATATGGGCTCATAGCCTTAGACGAATGGTCATGCTAATGAGTAGAGCCGACTTGCTGGGTCTAAAACTTTTTTTTTCTTATGTTTAACTGGTCAGGGTCACTGATCGATTGGAAAATGCATACTTGTTCTGATAACTTTCTGACAATTGTTTAAGCATAAAATTTTGTATGATGTTTTAGATTAATATAATAATAATAAAAACTATTAGAACAAAAAAATGTTTCCACACTTTTTTATATTTAGTAGAGGTTGAAAAAGTGCGGAAACTTTTTGAAAAACCCTTGTACATGCCAAACGTAACTTGTGGGGCCTCTGAAAAACATCACGTTGCCTAGCACTCTTATAGTTAAGGTTCCCTATTTTCATTCTACAGCTGGCTTAGTTATAAAAACAAGAGACATATTTCATATATATAAAACGATGTGAAACTGTGTCTTTGATGACTGTTTGGTGTTCACAAACCAGTGTTGTCAGTGACCCTCAAAACTCATGATCTCCTTTCTTGGAAATAGAATCCTGGTTCACTACAGGCAAAGAACAAAGAAGGCAATGTTTCAGGAATCGGGAGTGAAAGAGTCAATAGCTAGAAAATCAAAACATTAAAATAACCATGTTGGGCACATGTTTCCTTTTTTTGTGGTCCTGCTTTCCCAGGGCCATCCCTGTGTCTGCTCAAATGAACCATGAACTGCTAATGTGTTTTAGATGCCCCAAGCTCCACTTAACACATACAGTTTGTCAATGAAGACATAATGAATTATCTGAATTGTACATTATCGAAGAAATATCCAGCTACGTTTGTGCCATTTACTAAAAACATTATTAATTGAAATAATTGCTTAAATTAGATACCGTGTCCATAACACCAAAAATGTGATCACTGGCATTTCGGCCTGTCTGGAAGATGTTTTTTTTTTTTTTACCAGTGTGGAATATTGCATATTAGAAGGAAGAAAGCATGTCATATCTGGAAGGACGAAGGAGTTTAGTGGTTAACAGAAAGGCATTGTCTCACCTATGAAATATAGGCAGGATTAGACTAATATAATGTTTTGGGACCAGAGGTCTTCAGAACAAGATGATAACTGAAAGATGTTTCATCTTGCAAAATTACTGATGGAAGATTAGTTGTCTACAGGCATCATTTCTCATCTATTACTATAATACCTCTACACTAGGGGTCCCCAAACTCTTCAGCTTATTGACCCCTTCATTAAATTTCAGATTGCTAATCGATTCCCAAACATTTATTGCATGAAAATAATTTAGTAGATACTACTTCATAGTACTATGAAAAATAATAACAGATAATGAAAGTATTTTTGTGACTACTGTCAACACTATCTCTTGGGATCAGCAGCTGCTGTTATGGTTGGTACAATTCTAAATTAGACAGCAATCAGTTATTTGGTACCACTTCTGTCGCTCTAGGTGTACAACAGACTTTGAGATGGGTGTAGTTACTTGCTCTCCAGCATTTACTAAACCTTTTTTGACCCCCAGCCATTTTATAGACCTCTTGGAGGGTCCCATCGACCCTTGGGGGTCAGCATAGACCATTTAGGGAAACCAAGGAGATGCATGGTAATACAATGAGTTACTGTTACACACAATGATCTTGGGAGCCAAGCTCTTTAAAAATATGAACTTGTTATTGTAAGAAAGTGTTGTCTTTTCAATTCATTGATGGTATAATACCTGAGTTAGCCTGTAAAGGGAATTAGTTACATTTTAAACTTTCTGCTATATTTTTATGCAGTGGGCCAGCTTAAAGTAAATCTGTCATTTTGAAAAGTTCAGGGAAAAGTGACAAGTTCTCTTGATAGTCCTCCCCTGCTCTTGCTCATACTTACCTTACCTGCATTCCTGTTTACCTACTGAAGCCCTGAACAGAAAACTCTACGTGATCTCAGTGTTAGTCTGTGTCAGAGCTTACACAGGGCTAAAGATCACCCCCTGCCCCCATGTGACAATAAGCTGGCCATACACTGTGCGTGTTTTGGTTGGTTACTTAAATAAATCAGATTCAGGTGATTTTCAGGTATTCTGACAGCCAGCAGCAGCAGCTGTCAGAATACAAAAACCCAGCAGGGGGATTTGTTCTTCTACGCTGTATAGCATGGATGAAGGAATCTGTTTTATTTCTTCTTTCAGCCTGCAGGCTGAATGAACAAAATCTATTGGTGTATGGCCATACTGATGCACAAAAGCAGGCCAGTGTGTATCCATGCAGGTGTGCGCATATGAGCACGCACATGCACACACGCATATCCGTCATTAACAGTGAAATGGACTGTTTAAACTGGGCTGCTGCTCTGGCTCATTGCTGTCTGATCTACAGTGTTTCCATGTAACCTGCTGCCTGTTTCGGTATTTGATTCCTTGCTGCTGACCTAGCTTGCTTCTGACCACGTTTGATCGCTACCCACCCTAACATCGGCTTGTCTCTGGAAAGCACCTCAACCTCCTGCTTACCTGATCTGCTCCACCATTGCTGACCCTGGCCTGCACCCTGAGTGCTTTTTTGTCTGCTGCTTTGTGCCTGACCTGACTGTCTGTTACTGCTTGTGCCACTCCGTGCTCTAGTGCCTTCTGTCACCCTATCAGGGACCCCTAAACCAGATCTGTAAGTGAGGCCTTCCTCTTCACATCAGGCTCTACAACCAGGTATGTGACAGCCAGCCTTACCTGAGTGAGGTGATTGGCTGCATAGATAAGTTACTTTGGAGCCCCCGGAGATGCTTGTTAAAGTTAAAATTTGTATAGCCTCCATCTGAAAGTTGCAATTTGTCCCAGTTTCCCAGGGACAGTCCCCATTTTGGGGGTTTGTCCCTGGGAAACAAATGCCTCCAAAGATATTCCCAGCAGTATCCCAGTGGCAGAGCAATCAATCAAAGAAAGTCACACTTTTGTTACATTTTTCTGTTCAGCTCTTAAAAGCTTTATTGCCCCTTGAACAAATTTAAGCATCAATAAAGTTTTTTGGGTTTGAAGAGACAATAATGTAACAATGGTGCAGCTTTATTTGGGCTCCTGTTGACTGGATGCCAGTTGGAGCAGTGTTATTACTCATCATCTAGGTATTTTTAATTTATCTGTTTCCACTGAAAGGCTTTTATTATTTCTGTAAAACTGTAGTGAACTGCCTATTTATTCACCATGCTAAGATATAGGCATATGTTCTTTTAACTCCTTTTGCCACAACTCCCTGTGTTCCTGGCCATGCTAAGGAAGATATGTTTCTCTGCTTCAGTCCCTCAGCAGCTAAAAGAGGCCACACGTAATGAGGCAAAGGTAGCTGGGTACATGATGTGCAGCCAGATGAGAGGCCCTCCACTGTCAGAACAGGTGTGCCAGTAGCCATACAGGACTTCTGAAAAACCCAGTTATTGTAGAGAGAACTCCATCAATTACTACCACAGTAAAGCCCTTCAGATCTGGTGTCCTCAGGCCTGGGATCCCTTAAGCTGTTTACCTACGTTACCAGAGCTACCGTGGACTTCACTGAGAGGAGTTCTGTTTATGAGGATAAGCTCAAGTAAGTGTTTTTTCTCAACTGTTTTACTGAAGTAGTGATCCACAGCTAGATTACCAGTTGCTATAGAGACTAGATATTCATTATCTATTTTGTATTTTTCTGCACTGTATGTATGCTCTTTGCCATTCTGACCTCGATTTGCATTATTGATTCAACTTTTGCACCTACTTAGTTAAGTACAATTGACAGTTACTCTCCATCTAACCAGTTACACATCCTGCTACAGATCCCCTCTTCAGCCCACAACTGAATGTTTGTTTGACCATGAGATGATATAACAAAAGACGTGGATACTTTCCAAAGAAGTGGTTTAGTAGCTAAATACAGAATGTATGGGAAATTACTCAACTGAACCACATCATAAAGTTGGTTTCTATACAATATCTTCGTTCACCAAGCATTAATTAATTACAGTGAAATACAGTGATATAAGTCCCAAATTAGCCCTTAAAGTGCAAAGATGCAATAAAAACAGTTAAATTAAGCAAACATTAAGCACACATTTTGTATAAACTATCAAATACCAATTGTCTATGTTAGGAATAGAAACAAAAACTGGAAAGTGCAAAATCTGGTGCAGCTCTGCATAGAAACCAGTCAGCTTCCAGGGGTTTTTTTCCCAAAGCTTAATTGTACAAGCTGAAGTTAGAAGCCGATTGGTTACCATGCACAGCTGTACGAGAGTTTGCACTCTTCAGTTTTAGTAAATCAACCCCAAATTGTTGGAGTATAAGTATACAGTCATAGTGATCTTCTGCTCTCACTGCTAACTGAAATCCAGTTACCCCACACAAAAAGAGACACATATAGTCTAATACTGTTTGGCTAAAATCATTTATTTATCTCCACCTCCATATAGTCACATCTTCCCTTTAAAAGCAAACAAATTCATTCGTTGTCAGTGCAGTCTCTCCCTAGAACAGGGGTAGGCAACCTTAACCACTCCAGGTCCGCGCTATTGCCGAAGTACGGCTCCAGCGCGGACCTGAAATGCCCGGAGGACATCCATGGACGTCCTCCACTGCGCACGCTCCAGGCACGCCCCCTGGCGGCGGCACGCGCGCCGCACGCTGCGCGAGCGTGTCCGTGGGTCGGGCGGACTCGATGTCCGCCCGAGACCCGCCGATCACCTTTAGGAGCCTCAGAACGGGGAACCGCCGTTGTAAACACGGCGGTTCCCCGTTCTGTGACAGGGGACATAACAGATCTACTGATCCCTGTCACTGGGATCAGTTAGATCTGTTATGTCCCGGCCAACCCATCCCCCCCACAGTTAGAACACACCCAGGGAACATATTTAACCCCTTCACTGCCCCCTGCTGGTTAACCCCTTCACTGCCAATGACATTTATACAGTAATCAGTGGACATTTAAATTTCTGATCGCTGTATAAATGTCATTGGTCCCAAAAATGTGTAAAAAATGTCCGACATTTCCGCCCCAGTATCGCAGTCCCGATAAAAATCGCAGATCGCCGCCATTACTAGTAAAAAAAAAAATAATAATAAAAACGCCATAAATCAATTCCCAGTTTGTAGACGCGATAACTTTTGCGCAAACCAATCAATATACGCCGATTGCGATTTTTTTTTTTACCAAAAATATGTAGAAGAATATATATCGGCCAAAACCGATGAATAACTTTTTTCATGGATTTGTACTTTAGCAAAAAGTAAAAAATATTGTTCTTTTTTGCAAAATTGTCGCTCATTTTTTGTTTATAGCGGCGATCAGAAATGACGCAGAGGGGATCAAATACCACCAAAAGAAAGCTCTATTTGTGGGAAAAAAAGGACGCAAATTTTATTTGGGTACAACGTCGCACGACCGCGCAATTGTCATTCAAAATGCGACAGCACTGAAAGCCAAAAATTGGTCTGGGCAGGAGGGGGGTTTAAGTGCCCGGTAAGGAAGGGGTTAAAGAGTTGGAGATATATCTGAACAACACCAGAGAAGTCAAAGATAACCGGACATAGTGTTCCCTCCTCACACCTAATTTAAACCTCTAATTGCCATACTACCATGTCAAAAACACGTGCATTGCACGGCAATCATGGGTTTAAATCAGGTGGTGAGAAGTCAACATATTGCCTCTTCACTAGCTATCAACACACTCTGGAGACCGCTAGCTGGGAGAGGTGGAGTGCAGTTGGTATCACTCCACATGGGACAGGAGCCAGCACTATAGAGGAGCCATTGGCTTATATGGCTCTTGCTCCCTTCTACACCACTCCAACTTTACAAGTAGTCCCTCGAGATTGCACTCTGTTTGATGCTCTGGAATGGTGGGTCAGCAAACCCAGACCGTGATATACCAGTCATCTGTCCGCGATCTACTGGTAGGTCACAATCTACAGGTTGCTGACCCCTGCCCTAGAATCTCCAGCGTTCTTTGAACTAATGCAGACACAGCTGTCCGTGCTGTGTATCAATTTCCCTGGATACTTAAGGAATGCTGCTCTGTCAGATGACTTCAACACACACCATCAAACTGCCCCTATAGAGGAAGGCAAACGTACATACCCAGTATAGGTGCATGCCCCAGGGGTGGCCTATACAGTGAGGACCAATGGCGGAAGCCAGCGAGTCCTGATCTGTCCCCCTTTAAAAGATATAATATGCTGTGCTATAGCATGTATTGCATTATATATATGCCTTGCTTAATTTGCTTCTATATTACATTATACGTGATTTATTTGTGATATGTGTTATATATCTTTAGACCATAGAGTACGCACGCTCTACATCCCCTGAGCAAGGAAAAAACAAAAAAGGAAAAGTTTACGGAACATGTCGGGACCCTTCGGCAAAATTGATTGCTAGCATGATTATACTCAAATTTCCAATAATTGTTATGTACATATGGTATACGGTATAAGCTTGTAACAATATATTTTTTATCATGTAACTTTTTTAAAAAATTGTTAATAAAACGTATATATTTTACCATTTGGTACTCTATTTTGGGGTGCCTGTACCTCTAAAAAACCCAGGAGTAATCCTGTTCCAATATCCAGCATGGGTGAATGGCATTCTAAATATAAAGTAAATCCTATAATCCTGGATGGTTTATGGGATGCTGGCTAGTGGGAAGAGGTCTACCCTCCTTTCGGTGGGTAGAGGACCTCTTTAAGTAGAGCATGTTGGCCCCAGATGAACAACATGATTGTTAAAGCCATAACGTGTGACCACAAGGATATGTAAGGCATTGTAAGTGAGTAGCTGCTGACTGAATGGAGGGGTCAGTGCTGTAATGGGCGAGGGGCATGAAGTAATGGGGTTTCAAACAGAAAAAAGACATGATGGGTCTGCGTGGGCTTTGGGGCGGTAACAGTAAAGGGAAGGTGGCCCCTGGATAGCCATGCCTATAGTCTGACCCTTACTTCTGCCATACCTACATTTGCAAAACATGTTGTACCATCATGAAATGCACTACAAGCCATACATAGTAAAGGAATACCCACTTTATTGGTCATCCATGTTTCTTTCAATACAGGTGTTTTTACCAGACTAAAAAACCTGTTGATGTCAATTATTTTTAACATATCCATGTGTTTTCTTTAGACTATTTAATGTCTTTGGGTAGCCTTAGAAGAGGTTAAAAATCTATGCATACTATGGAAAACAAAACAGAAAAAAAAATGTTGTCATGGGCAGCTGTAGTGCATGCAGTAATGAGTCGTTTTAACTCCATATAACATTCTCAATTCTTTTTCAACTTATGTATTCTTCAATATTAGATTGACAATTCTACCCAAATTCAATTTTGAATCTGATCTAAAATTACAAGACATTTGTGTGTAATAAAATATATATTATTTGACTTTCATTTAGAAAATTATCTACTAAAAAATGAAAACCTACAACGTATTATTTTAGTTTTTTACTGCTTTTAAAAATTCAAGTGTGCATTGATCTAACAGAGTCAAAGAAACAGTGCACGTAAAGCACACTAATTATTATGATATATTATGAGACTATTTTATAATGCTCTCTGGATGCATCTGAACAACACAACTCTCTATTTATTTTTGTCCATGTGCTGGATGCACTAAAGGAGCCTTAAGGATCATTGATCTCTATGGAAGACTTGCATTTATCACGTTCTTAATAAGCTGTACACAATAAGCATACTGCTCTGTTTGGCTGGATCTGTTGATTTTTTCTTTCTGTGAAGAAAGGCAAATAGCACTGAAAAGGACAGGTTACTATAAATGTTGGTCTTAAAAGAGGGATCCTGTCCATATAAACCTAACTCCTTATGTATGGACAAAGAAAATTCTGAAATATGTGTAGCCAGGTGCTCTGTGGCTCTGCACAGGAGGAAGGTACAACTGCAGACTCTGCCCCCCCCCCCAGCAAGCGGTGGAGGGGCCAATCAAGCAAGACTAGAGGAGGATGATGGAACATGTAGTCCTGGGCAGCATGCTGTCTATAGAAAGCTGTGGGGCCTGTACTATAGATCCTATCAAGCCTTGTGAAAAAGAGGAGGAGAAAGCAAGAATTTTGCCAGGAAAATTCTACCAGAGCGAATTAGTGCAGTGCAGGGAGAGTCTGTGAGAGGGACCTGCTGTGTAGTGCCATCCCAGTGAGAGAGAGACTGAGCTGCTGGGAAGTTGCTACAGTGTGGGGAAGCCAGACAGGACAGAGCTGTGACCTGAGTGCGGACAGACAAAGCCACTCCCAGGGTACAGATTTTGCTGTGCTACATACCAGAGTCATCACAGGTAATCCAGAGTGAGCAGACACCTGATTAGAGGGACCACCACTGGTGTGTCACAGGGTGTGGTGAGAGGGCCTGGCGTACTTGTTGCAACCACCAGAGACTGAGCCACGACAGATCCCTGGGGAACCCCACTTTCCACACCAGACCATTCTGAGCACTCCCCATTTATACCCACCTTCAGGACTCGCCCCTGTAACCAATTTTCAATCCATGTACTCACCCTTTGATCCATACCAACAGACCTTAGTTTGTACATTAACCACTTCAATACCGGGCACTTAGGACACTTCCCGCCCAGACCAATTTTCAGCTTTCAGCGCTGTTGCGATTCGAATGAGAATTGCGCGGTCATGCGACGCTGCACCCAAACAAACTTTTTGTCATTTTGTTCCCACAAATAGAGCTTTCTTTTGGTGGTATTTGATCACCCCTGCCGTTTTTATTTTTTGCGCTATAACAAAAAAAGACCGAAAATTTTGAAAAAAAAACAAAACATTTTTCTTTGTTTCTGTCACAAAAATTTGTATAAAGTACATTTTCTCCTTCACTGACGGGCACTGACGTGGCTACACTGATGGGCACTGATGAGGCTACACTGACGAGCACTTATGAGGCAGTACAGATGAGGTGGCACTGATAAGGTTGCACTGATGATGGGGCAAATATGCAGCACTGATGAGCGGCACTGACAAGCAACACTGATGGGCACTGATACGTGGCACTGATATGCGGCACTGATGGACACTCCTAGGCGGCACTGATAAGTGGCACTGGGCACTGATGGGCACTGATAGGGGGCACTTTTAGGTGGCACAGGTGGGCACTTTTAGGTGGCACAGGTGGGCACTGATAGCTGGCACAGGTGGGCACTGATAGCTGGCACAGGTGGGCACTGGTGCAACAAGCACTGTTAGGGATGGCACTGGCAGGCATCATATATGGGCACAGTGCCATCCCTACAGTGCATAATATGGCCCTTACCTGGTGGTCTAGTGGGGGCTCCCTGGTGGTCCTGGGCGGCCTCTGCATGACTTCCCTGGTGGTCCTGGGCGGCCTCCTTGCGCTGTCCGGGAGGGGGGGCTCCCTGGGGGTCCTGATCCGGCTCCCTGGTGGTCCAGTGGGGTGATCCTGAGGGTGGCTGCGCTGATAAACATTGAGCGCAGCCCCCCCCTCTCAGGAGAGCAGCCGATCGGTCTGCAGACCTGAGCAGAGGAAAAGCCGATCAACGGCTCTTCCTATTTACACTGTGATCAGCCGTGATTGGTCACGGCTGATCACATGGTAAAAGGCTTCGGATCGAAGCCTTTTACCTCGGTCAGTAATGCGGTGGGTCAGACTGACCCACGGCACCACCGATCGCCGCGATGCGCGCCCTCAGGGGCGCGCGATCGCGCATTATCCTGAGGACGTCAATAGACGTCCAGTCAGGATAATGAACCCCCCGCCCGGGCGTCATTTGTCAATGCGCCGGGCGGGAAGTGGTTTTGCAAAATCTAGATACACCACATCTACAGGCCTTCCTTTATCTAGATAGTAGCTCACCTACTCATAGAAGGTTAATAGATTGGTTTGGCAAGAACGATTCTTCATGAAACTGTGCTGATTACTGCTAATGATACCGTTTTCATTACAATATTCTTGTATATAATGCTTTATCATTCCCTCCAAGAGCTTGCATATTATTGATGTTAGGCTAACTGGCCTGTAGTTCCCAGGCATATATCTTGGTCCTTTATTATATATTGGTTCTACATTGGCTTTTCTCCAATCAGCTGGTATCATACCAGTCAGAAGACTGTTCTTAAAAATCTGGTACAATGGTCTGGCAATTTCTTGACCGAGTTCCTTAGCCACTTCCCGACCGCCGTATGCAGAATGACGGTCGGGAAGTGGTTCAGTTACCCTGACTGGGCGTCATATGACATCCTCAGGATAACAAGCCGCCGTGCGCCCGGGGGGCACGCATCGCGGAGATCGGTGGTGTGGGAGGTCAGTCTGACCCCCCGCAATACCGATCTCGGTAAAGTGCTTCCATCCGAAGCACTTTACCATGTGATCAGCTGTGACCAATCACGGCTGGTTACAGTGTAACACAGGAAAGCCGTTTATCGCCTTTTCCTGTACTCGGGTCTGCAGACCTGAGTAGAGGAGAGCCGATCGGCTGCTCTCCTGACAGGGAGGGTCTGTGCTGATGATTTATCAGCACAGCCCCCCCTCGGATTGCCAGACTAGACCACCAGGGAGCCTGCCCAGGGACCACCAACAATGTGCCCACCCAGGACCACCAGGGAGCCGACCAGTAACCACCAGGGAGCCGATCTGGACAAGTAGGGAAACCACCCTAGACCACCAGGGAATGGCCCCTTTCAGTACATATGCCCACCATTGCCCCTATCAGTGTGCACCAGTGCCCCTATCAGTGCATACCAGTGCCACATATCAGTTCCCACCAGTGCCACCTACTAGTGCCCACCTATCAGTGCCCATCAGTGCCACCTATCAGTGCCCAGTGCCGCCTATGAGTGCCAGTGCCGTCTATGAGTGCCCATCAGTGCCGATTATCAGTGTCCGTCAGTACTGCATATCAGTGCCCATCAGTGTTGCATATCAGTACCCATCAGTGCTGCTTATCAGTGCCGCCTAACAGTGCTCATCATTGCTGCATATAAGTGCCTCATCATCAGTGCCACCTCATCAGTGCCACCTCATCAGTGCCAATCAGTACTGCCACATCAGCAGGTCCCACATCTGGTCCCCCCCCCCCCCCCCGTTGCCTAGTGTAAAAGCCCCTCTAACTTGTCGGCCATCTATATTCCCAGCCGGTCTGCACCTTCCCCATTTAGATGCAGTCCGTCCCTTCTAAGGAGCTCGTAACTGATTGAGAAGTTGGCCCAGTTCTCTAGGAACCCGAAACCCTCCTTTCTACACCAGCTCCTCAGCCACTTGTTAACTTCCCTAATCTCCCGCTGCCTCTCTAGTGTGGCTCGAGGTACCATTAGTATTTGTGAGAATACTACCTTGGAGGACCTAATCCTCAATTTTGCTCCTAGGTCCCTAAAATCTTTTTTTAGGACACTGCACCTTCCTCTAACTTTTTCATTGGTGCCAACATGCACCATGACAGTCGGGTCTTCCCCAGCCCCTCCCAGTAATCTGTCCACCAGATCCATGATGTGCCGAACCTGAGCGCCTGGTAAACACCATACAATTCGGCGCTTCATGTCTTTGTGACAGATTGCCCTTTCTGTGTTTCTAAGAGTAAAGTCCTCTACCACCAGAACCTGTCTTTCCTTTCCCCTGGCTTCATTGCCGCCCTTGCTGGAGAAGTTACTCCCCTGGCAGCAAGGGGCACCACTCTGCTCCAGCAAGCTGGTCCCTGACTGGTTTCCACAATATCACACAACGGGGCGTACTTATTGGGGTGCTCAAGCCCAGGATCAGCCTATAAGACTAGAGACTAAACATTGAGACTTGTGGCAAATATATTATGGTGAGCCAGAAAGGTCACCACCAGGGCTAGTCCACTCACTCAGAAATAATGTGGGGCTCCGTGGCTAACACCAACGCATAAACAACATAAACACTAAGAAGAGAGTGTTCCAAGAGCCACTGCAAGAGCCACTGGGACATAAAGCCCACCCAATAAAAAATACAAAAATTGATAAAAGAATATTGATTTTATTGAAAAATATAAAATTTTTATTGAAAAATTACAAATTTAACAAAAGTAAAAGTAAAATGGCAGACACCACCATCCCCTCACCAACACGACAACGTTGTCAATTTAAAAACACTGTCTAGACATGTGTCATGTGTAACCACCACTCACACTATACACATGGACTGCAATCAACCGGGACCATAGAGGGAATAGCAATTATCTACATCACGGGCAAGGATCAGCCTCCCTCAATCTTTCCCTTCTACCCTTCTTAACTGTCACCAAACGACTCTGTTCTGGTGCCTGCACCTCTTCGTCTCCACCCGCCTCTGTGCTGGCCCCTGCCGGCAGCTGCCGGGTACGATCCCGACTCACCTTTAGTATGGAGAGTCTTCTCAGTGTTGACAGCTGCTTCCCTAGATTCAGAACCTGGGCTTCCAGGGAAACAACGTGCTTACATTTTGTACAGTAGTATTCGCCCTAGATCGCATGATCAAGGAACGAACACATGCCACAAGATGTAGACCGAGTCGCGTCTCCAGACCCGCCGGGCATTGTACCCACTAATTTAATGGGGACTGGGAATTATACTCTGTTCGATTAACTAACAGCTAGCTTCCTGACTAATACGCACAGTACACATGTCCTCACAGCACCCGAGCCCTCACAGTACACGTTTCCTCACAGCGCACAGCACTCGTAGCACATGTGTTCTCACAGCACACGTGTCCTCACAACCCCCGGACACTCACAGTACACGTGTCCTTACAGCCGCCGGGCACTCACAATACACATGTCCTCACAGTACACATGTCTTCACAGTACACACGTCCCCACAGCTCCCGGGCACACACAGTACATGTGTCCTCACAGCCCCCGAGCACTCACAGTACACATGTCCTCACAGTACATGTGTCCTATGGTACACCGATCACATGGCACTCAGGTACTCTCCACCCTCAGGTACTCACCACTGTCAGGTACTACAACACTCAGGTACTCACAATACACTGATACTCACAACACACAGGTACTCACAACTGGTACTCTCAATACACAGGTACTCACAACACACAGGTACTCACAACACTCAGGTACTCACTACACACAGGTACTCAACCACACACTGGTACTCACAATACTCAGGTACTCACATACTCAGGTACTCACAATACTCAGGTACTCAACATACTCAGGTACTCACAATACTCAGGTAGTCACCACTTACAGGTACTCACAATACATGTGTACTCACAATACACAGGTACTCACAGCTTACAGGTACTCACATACACTGGTACTCTCTGGTACTCACATACACAGGTACTCACATACACTGGTACTCTCTGGTACTCACATACACAGGTACTCACATACACTGGTACTCTCTGGTACTCATATACACAAGAACTCACATGCACTGTCAGTCAGTTCTTTAATATTTGTGTCTCTCTGTACAGCCGCCGAATCTGACCCTCCCACTCGCAGCAGTCAGTCAGTGAACTTCAGTCCCGCTGCTTCCCTAGCCTGTCTGTCACACTCCCCCTTCCACTCTCCCTCCGCTCTGCAGCTTTACTCACCCGCCACCCACAGTCTCACCCAGTGTCAGTACCCCGCTGCCTTTCTCGGTCACGGGGGGTCTGGTCTGCTGTCACCAGCTATTCCCGCTCCTCATCCCGATGCCCCGCTCCTGCCACTGCTCTCAGTACCCCGTTGCCTTTCTCGGTCACGGGGGGGTCTGGTCTACTGTTCCCCAGCTCCTGCTTCTGCCGCCACTTTTGGACTCCTGGGTCGCCTGCTGCCTCGCTCAGTCAGGGGCATCCAGTCTGTTGCTACCACTCTCCCTCTCACACCATGCTGTCACACTCTTCCTTTCACACCAAAAATGCTCTGTAACAGCACCACCTACAGTTTGGCACCACTATGGCACATAGTTTGATTCTTCTTGAAATTCAGTGAAAGCAGTTTCACTTGCATGTCCTTCCCACTAAGAAGCGCTCTGATGGTGGAGAGTTTTACGATGAGAGCAAATGTTTCATCATAATCTTCACAGAATTTCTGGGAGTAACCCTTGGCAATTAGTCTGGCTTTGTATTTGTGGATATTCCCTTCTGCGTCGGACTTTACTTTGAAAGTCCACTTACTTCCTATAGTTTTGCTGTTAGGTGGGAGTTCTGTAAGTGTTCAGGTTTTATTTTCTTGAAGTGACTTTAATTCTTCTTCTGCTGCTGTTCTCCATTTATTGGCTTCATGTTTTGCCAGTTTTTCTATGTTTCCCCATGATGCTGGTTCAAGTACGCTGTGTGTTTTGACAGCATATGGCAGCTTGCTGGGTAGTATCCCCTTTGTTGTCCAAGTGGATTTTCTGACTTCAGACAGTTCAGCAGGATCTGGTGGGGAACTTGGTTTAGGCATTGTGAGTTCCACCTCTTGTTCTGACTCCTGCACAGGTTTGCTTTGGTCAACCTTTTCTTCTGGTTTGTTGGGCATATTTATTTCACAGCTTTCAGGGATCACTGTTTCTGGGGATCGGCTCTCATCAAAATAAACACTACGGCTTATTGTCACTTTGCCAGTCTTTGGGTGTAGGATTCTGTAGCCCTTAGTTTGCTCGCTGTAGCCTACTAGAATGCCCTCTATGGCTCTGTTCTCCAACTTGGATTTCTTCTCACTGGGAATATAGGCATATGTTTTACATCCAAATACTCTGATGTGCCCAATGCTAGGCTTTGATCCATGCCACATTTCGAATGGCGTACTTTTAATGGCTCTTGAGGGTAGTCTGCTCTGTAGATAGGTTGCAGTCATGGCGGCTTCTCCCCAGTACTTGTGAGGTAGGTTGGCATCCGACAACATGTACCTGGTCATTTCTATAAGAGTGTGATTTTTCCTTTCTGCTTAATGCATACATATAGTTCACAGTACAAAATGCTACTATGCTGTTACTTTTCCAAGCTTTAGCGCTAAAAATAGCGCATGTAAAGCGCCCGAAAACTGCCTCCCCTGCAGCCCCAGTGTGAAAGCCTGAGTGCTTTCTCACTGGGGCAGTGCGCTGGCAGGACGGGAAAAAAGTCCTGCAAGAAGCAACTTTGGGGTTGTGTGGGAGCAGTGTATACACCGCTCCTAAACCACCTCTGCCATTGGAATGAATGGCCATCCTGAAAGGCGCTATTAACACTGGTGCTTTTAACCCCTTTTTAACCCCTCCTGGGGGGATTAAAAGTGCCCTGCTATCGGCGGCAAAGCCCCGCTGAAACAGCGGTAAATCGCCACTAAAACTAGCGGTGTCCTCTCAAATCGGGTCAGATCGACTTCAAAAAAGGATGTCTGTAGATGCAGGGATTTTAGTGTTAGAGTGAACTTCTACTTTAAGATAACACCTTCTTGGTCACTTGGTTGGCCTTTTGTTTTTGGTGAGCGTGCATTTTGTTCATACATGTGGTGTGGCACTGTCTATTGAAGATTTGAGCACAGATTATAATTTCTGAAGAGCACGGTGATTGGTCTTCTATCATCATTTATGTACATATTTATGTTATGTTTTGAAGAATTGTTACTACATGGTGGCTTGACATGATAGAATTGTGCTGGGATATATAAGGCAGCGCCTTAGAAAAAGTTAATGTTGCAAATTCAGATGCCTATCTTCATAAGCAAATTCACAGTAAGCAGAATGCTCCTAATAAGTGCATCCTTTTGGCAGCTTCTTCTTGCTGGCTTTGGTTAATTTGACAGCAAAATGTTGGGTAATGTCTGTTTAGTGTTTGAGAGATTGTCAACTTTTCCAAGCCAGTAAACTATTTATTGGTGTCTCTAGGTTATCCTGTGGAAAATAGAATGAAATGGAACAAAACCCCAGATTCGGAGTTCTGACTTCACTTGCTGCATATGTAACCTAAATGAGTAAAGCAGAGATTAACATGATGCCCTTGGAGATGCACTTACAAAAACAAGTTATCAGTGTCAGATCCCATACATCTTCCTAATTTAATAGCAACCTGTGGCCAGACTATGAACATTATTTACAAATTTTTAACATGCTTAAAAAGTGTTTGTCACGGGTATGCCGTTCCTTATTTATTTATTTTATGAATTTATTTCAGGTACTTATATAGCGCTGTCGGTTTACGCAGCGCTTTACATATATGTTGTACATTCACATCAGTCCCTACCCTCAAGGAGCTTACAATCTAAGGTCCCTAACACACATTCATACACATACTAGGGCCAATTTAGACAGGATCTAATTTACCTACCAGCATATCTTTGGAGTGTGGAAGGAAACCGGAGTACCCAGAGGAAACCCACGCAGGCACAGGGAGAACATGCAAACTCCAGGCAGGTAGGGTCATGGTTGGCATTCGAACCAGCGACCCTTTTGCTGTCAGGCGAATGTGCTATTCACTACACCACTGTGCAGAGTGCATGCTTCAGTGATATTCCCAGCTGCTGCTCCCTGGAATATTTTCTAAACGGTGCACGTTTAGGCATACTTCCCAACTTTTTGAGATGAGAATGAGGGACACCTATTAGCAAGATCATGTAGGCATAGGACACACCCCCTGCCACATCCCTTTAACCACTTGCCGACCACCCCGTAGCACATTTACTGTTACAGGGCGGCTGCGCAGGATCATGTATATATATATATATATACGTGACCCTGCACTTGCGGGTATCAGGCGTGAGGGCACGCCACCGGCTGCCGATGTCCACTGGCACCCCCTGATCTGTCAGTACACAAGTAGAACAGCAGTCTGCCTATGTAAACAAGGTAGATTGCCATTCTGTCAGTACAGAAGGCATGGATCCTGTGTTCCTGTAAATGATCCATGCTTTTCACTAGTAAAAACACCCCCCCCCCCCCCACACACACACACACACTGAATCACCAGCTAGGCATGCATTTAAATTTGATCACCCCTGATGTTAACCCCTTCCCTGCCAGTGTCATTAGTGCAGTAACAGTGCATATTTTAGCACTGATCACTGTAATAATGTCACTGTGTCACTGGTCCCCAAAAAAGTGTCAAAAGTGTCAGTTAATGAAAATAGAATATTTAAACTGTGCAAAGGAGAAATTAGTATGTGGATGAATATCTGTGTGAAGCTGCTGGTATGTCACACTTGTGTGAAACGAAAAATGGCTAAGAAATAGAATGTTAAACCATGCTATCACACATTTAGATCACAAATGATCATGTATCTAAAAAGTTATCTGTTAATGGTAGTGTCAAAAAGAATGATGTGCACTAAACTATATGCTGCCATGCCAACAAAGGTGTTATATAAACACTCAATGGTATGGGTGAAAAACAGGTGTTACTAAACCCTACAAGGAAAGACAGGACAAAAGTGCAATGTGCTTATAAAAGTGCAACAATAAAACAACAAAACATATCCTATGTTCTAAACACAGATTACATCCTGCAAACACAAAAACAATAAACGTGCAATTAATAGAAACCTGAGAACACTAACCAATACTGTAATAGCAAATTTGCTATGCAAATATACACACCCCAGAAGACGACTCTTTAGTCGAAATGCGTTGGGTTTTTGGTTCCCCTCATGTCACTGGAGATATTGCAATTAGATGAGCTCTTTTGCTGCTACCTTTTGTAAGTGTTTTTTTTTTTGATTTTAAAAGGTTTTATTGGGTTTTCACGAAGAACAAGTACAAAGGTATTTCAGGCATAAGATAGGAAACAGTGTCAACATCCGATACACATTATAACCAAAAACATAGAGCGGTTAAACATTTGGAAAGTCGGATTGTTACCCCTGAGGTTACCCTTGGGGCTTGTGCTATAGTTGAGTGTGGTGACAAGGAGTCAGCATAGTCGGAGGGGATCCCCCACTGCAGTACCTTGTCGGAGGTCAGACCGAACCGGGGGATGGGGGGGAATTAGATTGTCGTGTCCATCGGTATAAGTTTCCTTGGCAGCTTGTCATGGCCTGAGTGTCCGAGTCTCAGGTTATAAGGCCTATTAAATCGGACAATATCCGATATGACGTTTGGAGCTAGAGATTTGGGCGAGATGTAGGGGGTTGTC
>BLSH010008165.1:486919-505183 GCA_018402905.1 Glandirana rugosa
TAATTTCTGGTAGGGGTGTAATACGACGAAAGTTCTGGACTCGTTATTTACGGTTGACCGTAGGTATGGTCCTGGAGATTGGGGAGAGTCCAGGTTGGGGCTTAAGGGAGGTCCCGAGAGATGGGCTAAGAATCGTCCTTTAACCGGTGTGTTTGTACAGGATCGTGCAGTGAAGAAGGTGTCCCTGAGAGATGCTTGGGCGCTTCTGAATCGGCGTGATTACTGTCTGGAACTTAAGGGCGATACCTGCATGGAAGTTTAGGTTGTGAAAGAGAGTCTGGGTGCGGTGTCTCGGGATACCGAATTTGTTGAGTGGGGGTACCTTTGCAATACAAGACTTGGGTCGGGCGTTTTCGTAGACTACAGCAGGTAGATGTGTAATGAAAAGGTCGTAGCGGGGGACTTTGTGTTTATCCGTTCCCACTGGTCCTCTGTGAGGTCCAGCGACAGTTCTTTTTCCCATGTGAGGCACGTTTTGTGTTTCAGGGGGCGATGCTGGAAAAGTAATGTGTAGATGGACGACATCAGATGCTTTTGCGGGCTGGGTTCAGAACATAACGTTTCCATGGGGGTGAGTTGTTTAAGCCATAGGGCTCTGTGGCGTGGGTCTGAGAGAAAGTGTTGGATTTGAAGGTACGTCCATAGCGGGAATTCAAGGTCTGTCATTAGTGCGGCTAAGTCTTCGCGGGTTCGTAGAGAGTCCCTGTGGAAGAAGTGACGTGCTAGGACATGTTTGTGTGGCCAATTTCCTGCTAAGAATCGGGTAGAGAGCCCTGGAGGGAATTCGGGGTTGGACCTGAGAGGGGTTAGAGGTCCTGGTATGGATGCCAGTTGGCATTTATTGCTCAGGTCTTGAAAGCAGCATAATGTGGGGATGGTCTTTAATAGTGGAAGGGATGGAACGGGGAGGTATCCAAGGCGCCGTGGCTAGTGTGATGTGGGAGAGGGAGTTCTCTAAGTCTACCCATTGCTTGAGGGCTGTATGTACGTTCCAGTCCACTACCCTAGTTAAGAGGCACGCTCTATAATAGTTTCTCAGGTCCGATAAGCCAATGCCCCCTCTGGCCTTGGGGAGGGTCAGTTGTTCATACTTAATGCGCGGGGGTTTGTTATGCCAGAGGAAGTTGGTACTTAGGGTTTTGTAGGTCGAGAAGAAGTGAGGGGGTAGATGTATGGGAATGGCTTGCATGACATAGAGGAGTCTTGGGAGGATGTTCATTTTGAGGACGGCTGCCCTTCCAAACCATGAGATAGACGAGTTCTCCCAACTTTTAAGGTCACGTTTTATGGATGTCAAGAGTTTAAATTCGAACAAGTCAGATAGATCGGTAGGTAGTTGGATCCCCAGGTACGGGATAGCTCTTGCTTGCCATAGAAAGGGGAAATTACTTTGGCAGAGTGAGACTTCGTCAGTTGTCAGGGAAACATTTAGGGCATGTGATTTGGCAAAGTTAATTTTAAGGTTTGAGATAGCGTGGAAGTACGAAAAGTCTTGAAGTAGGTTGGGTAGAGTGATGTGGGGATCTTTCAGGAATAGCAGAATGTCATCTGCGAAAGCTGCGATTTTGTATTCGTGGCCTGAGATGGGGAGGCCCTTGATGTTTTGGTTATCTCGGAGGCGGTTGAGGAGAGTTTCTAGCGTGAGGACATAGAGAAGCGGGGATAGAGGGCAGCCTTGTCGTTTGTAAGTGTTTTTAACCTTTTTTAACCACTTGCCGACCGCCGATCGGCATTTGACGGCGGCAAAGTGGTTCGTTCCCGCAAAACGCCATCATACGACGGCGGCTGCGGGATCGAGCTTAGTTCGGGGAGGGCCAGGGAGCGGGTGCGGCGGCTTCGATTGCCGCCGGCTACCCGCGATGGCCCCCCCGAGTGGAGGAACGGAGGTCCGTGTATGTAAACACGGACCTCCGCTCTGTGTGAAGGGGGAAGGGCTGTGATCACAGCCTTCCTGTATACGAAGGCTGTGACCACTTCCCTTCCCCAGATAGTGCAGTCCCCCTACAGTTAGAACACGCCCAGGGAACATAGTTAACCCTTAGAGCGCCCCCTGCAGGTTAACCCCTTCACTGCCAATGACATTTACACAGTAATCAGTGCATTTTTATAGCACTGATCGCTGTATAAATGCCAATGGTCCCAAAAAAGTGTCAAAATAGTCCGACATGTCCGCTGAAATATCGCAGTACCGCTAAAAATCGCAGATCGCCGCCATTACTAGTAAAAAAAAAAACCCCAAAAATGAATTCTCATCATCCGTAAACGCGACCACTTTTGCGCAAACCAATCAATAAACACCGATTGCGATTTTTTTATCGCAAATATGAGGAAGAATATAAATCGTCCAAAAACGGTGAAAAAAATTTTTTTTATATATTTTTTTTTTGATTTGTATTCTAGCAAAAAGTAAGAAATTTGGGTTTTTTTGCAAAATTGTCGCTCTTCTTTTGTTTATAGCGGCGATCAGAAATGACGCAGAGGTGATCAAATACCACCAAAAGAAAGCTCTGTTTGTGGGAAAAAAAGGACGCAAATTTCGTTTGGGTACAACGTCGCACGACCGCGCAATTTTCAGTTAAAGCGACGCAGTGCCGAATCGCAAAAAGGGCTCCGGTCCTAAAGCTGGAAATCCTTCCGGGGCTGAAGTGGTTAAATAAAAGCGTTTAAACGTTGTCACACTATGGGGGTTTTTCCTTCTCTTTATATCCACTGCATCCACAGCATGTGAATCAAGGTTGAAGGGCAATCCCAAGATTATTCCAGCACTCTGCAGGGATATTCCGAATACTGGAGAGCCTGAGTTCGCCCTCTGAACTGAATTCACTGATTTTCTGCTGGTTTCTTACCAGCATCTGGTAAGCAGGCTACTTTACAGATCGTGTATTTGGAGTTCCAGATTGGATTTCTGTTTATCACTATTTTTTGTAGGATATTCACCATTTATTCACATCCACTTACCATTGATTATTTGTATGGACTCACATATTTAAGAGACTTTTAATAGTCAGTATTTTTGGTATTAATATTAGCATCACTTTGTTATTTGGTACTTAATTTCACACTTGTTCTATTTACTAGAGCTGCATTTTGTATGCTTAATCTTTGTCACAAATTGATCAGTTTGTTGTGCGTGCTGCTAGTGCCTTTATTACGTTTACACTAGGGGACGCGGGTTTTCACCCTTATTCAAATATTCACAAACATTTGGGGTATATAATATCTCAGAATATTATAAAGTGCAATTTAGTGCCGAAAAGAAGGTACAAAGAAAAGTGTCTCTGTGCAGAAAGGTGAACAATTGTTCCATTCCCAGGTTGTCTTGTTATTAAACCAGAGTGTGAAAGAGGTTAAACAGACTTGGAATGTCCCAAATGATGGTTCTCCTATTAGTAAATCCAATGTGACAAACGTGAGCCTTCACCAAACACCAGTGGTATATCCTACTCACCAGATAAATATGATTCCCATTACAGAAATCAAAACTCGCTCTGTAAACATAGCTCTGGTGTTCAGGGATGGTATCCTCCTATGGTGTCCCAGGGATCTATATGCTATTAGGCATCGGGTCACTCACACCAATGTTATCAATTTAGAGGAGAGAAGAGATAGGGGCCACATGGTGAAGTAAGTCCATTTATTGGCAAAATATCAAAGTATATGCCCTGGGCATTGCTGATTCCGGCACGTCACTTCCGCTCAATGCAACGCAGGTGGATCGCAATTGGCGTCCCCTGCACCGTTATCATGCTCGTAAGCACATCTTTTTATCCTTGATGTTTTATACTTTGATATTTTGCCAATAAATGGATGTACTTCACCATGTGGTCCTTATCTCTACTCTACTCTAAATTGATAACATTGGTGTGAGTGATCCGATGCCTAATAGCATATAGATGCCTGGGACACCATAGGAGGATACCATCCCTGAACACCAGAGCTATGTTTACAGAGCGAGTTTTGATTTTTGTAATGGGAATCACATTTATCCAGTGAGTAGGATATACCACTGGTGTTTGGTGAAGGCTCACGTTTGTTACATTGGATTTACTAATAGGAGAACCATCATTTGGGACATTCCAAGTCTGTTTAACCCCTTTCAGACTCTGGCTTAATAACAAGACAACCTGGGACTGGAAAATTGTTCACCTTTCTGACACTTTTCTTTGTACCTTCTTTTCGGCACTAAATTGCACTTTATAATATTCTGAGATACTATGTACCCCAAATGTTTGTGTATATTTGCATAGCACATTTGCCATTACAGTATTGGTTAGTGTTCTCAGATTTCTATTAATTGCACGTTTATTGTTGTGTTTGCAGGATGTATTCTGTGTTTATAATATAGGATATATAACACCTTTGTTGGCTGGGCAGCATATAGTTTGGTGCACATCATTCTTTTTGAAACTACCATTAACAGATAACTTTTTAGATACAGTTGTATGCAAAAGTTTAAGAACCCCTGACAATTTCCATGATTGTCATTTATAAATATTTTGTGTTTGGATCAGCAATTTCATTTTGATTTATCAAATAACTAAAGGACACAGTAATATTTCAGTAGTGAAATGAGGTTTATTGGATTAACAGAAAATGTACAATATGCATCAAAACGAAATTAGACAGGTGCATAAATTTGGGCACCCTTGTCATTTTGTTGATTTGAATACCTGTAACTACTTAGCACTGATTAATTGGAACACACAATTGGTTTGGTGAGCTCATTAAGCCTTGAACTTCATAGACAGGTGCATCCAATCACGAGAAAAGGTATTTATGGTGGCCAATTGCAAGTTGTTGTTCTCTTTGACTCTTCTCTGAAGAGTGGCAACATGGGGGCCTCAAAACAACTCTCAAATGAACTCGAAACAAAGATTGTTCTACATTATGGTTTAGGGGAAGGCTACAAAAAGTCATCGCAGTGATATAAGCTGTCAGTGTCCACTGTGAGGAACATTGTGAGGAAATGGAAGACCACAGGCACAGTTCTTGTTAAGGCCAGAAGTAGCAGGCCACATAAAATATTGGAGAGGCAAAGGCAAAGGATGGTGAGAACGGTCAAAAACAGCCCACAGTAATCCATGTCCTTAGTCTGCTTGTATTCAGCAAACTGTTTGCGGGCTTTCTTGTGCATCATATTTAGAAGAGGCTTCCTTCTGGGACGACAGCCATGCAGACCAATTTGATGCAGCGTGTGGTGTATGGTCTGAGCACTGACAGGCTGACCCCCATCCCTTCAACCTCTGCAACAATGCTGGCAGCACTCACACGTCTATTTTCCAAAAACAACTTCTGGATATGACGCTGAGCTCGTGCACTCAACTTCTTTGGTCGACCATAGCAAGGCCTGTTCAGAGTGGAACCTGTCCTGTTAAACCACTGTATGGTCTTGGCCACTGTGCTGCAGCTCAGTTTCAGGGTCTTGGCAATCTTCTTATAGCCTAAGCCATCTTTATGAAGCACAACGATTCTTGTTTTCAGATCCTCAGAGAGTTATTTGCCATGAGGTGTAATGTTTAACTTCCAGTGACCAGTATGACAGCCTGAGAGCGATAACACCAAATTTACCACACCTGCTCCCCATTCACACCTGAGACATTGTAACATTAATGAGTCACATGAAACTGGGGAGGGAAAATGGCTAATTGGGCCCAATTTGGACATTTTCACTTAGGCGTGTACTCACTCTTGTTGACAGCGGTTTAGACAGTAATGGCTGTCTGTTATTTTTAGGGAACAGCAAATTTACACTGTTATACAAGCTGTACACTCACTAATTTACATTGTAGCAAAGTGTCATTCTTCAGTGTTGTCACTTGAAAAGATATAATAAAATATTTACAAAAATATGAGGGGTGTACTCACTTTTGTGAGATATTGTATGTCTTAATAGCCACAAAGGATAAAAATTCACTGTTTGTGCACCAAATGTCATTACAAATTTAAATGTTACCTTGTAAACAAATAATGACCACGTCACTGTGTTAATCTGACTTCTAAATCACACCTGTGACATAAAATGATCACCCAGCACAATTATGCAATTGTGAACAGCGGGAGAGAATGGTTGGGCCTGAGCCAAAAGAAATATGACCTGAGGGGGCCTGCTCTAAAAGTCAATCCCATGCTGAAAGCATTTGCAAACCTTTTAGCAAGCTTGAAGATGCTTTCTTGAAGGCTATAAAATGACTCTGTTACCACAGGGTCACTTGTAAATTAGGCACATCCTGTAAAAGACATTCAGTTGATGGTGGAATCAGGTCCCACATCCTAGTTAATTGATAGCCAAGTGGAAGGACACCAAGCTGTAAGCAAAATCAGAGTCAGGATCAGGATTAAGGCAGCAACAATGGGGTACCAAGGTACAGAGTCACTGGGCAGAAACGTGGTCAGTAGTCCTGGCTGGGGATGGTGAGAGAGGCAGATTACAAACACGAGCAACCAAGGGTAGTCCGTGAGCAAAGTCAGAGAGGAAGCCGGGTCAGTTACAGGATCAAGGATGCACAATCAAGACTTGATCACAGTAACAAGGCTGAAGACCATACAGCAAAGAACTAGTGCCGAGTACAATTAAATAGGCCACTTGGTGGCAGATAACATGCATGCACGTGTGCTCATATGTGTGGGCAATGATGGATGCAAAGCCTTTCTTCTATACTTTTATGTGTGTCTTAGCCCGACAGCTGTCATCATGTTCCTGACAGAGATTCACCCTGTCTATGAGTCCTGTTTACCATTATCACCAAAAGTGAAAGTACAATAAAATCACAAATTTTGAGTTGTCCTCAGAACAGGAATAGCAGGGATATCTTCCAATGCCAACACTATTTCAGGTAACCCTGGTCATGACCAGGGATTCCCTCACTTTAGAAGGATTTTCTATTACTTCCTGTTTTGGCTATGGGACAGGAAGTGAAGGGAAATCTCCCTGATGGGACTCATACAAAAATAAACCTTACAGGGGTTATAACCCTCTCTTAAAATGAAAAAAAGTTTGCCTTTAGTTCTACTTTAATGGGAAGGCAGGCAGTCATGTTAAGGGTCCATTCACACCAGCTGCCGCGTTGTAACACAACAGTCTGATGGAATCACTGTAATTTCCACTTTTTTTAATGAACTTTATTGCATTGTCAAACATAGTAATAGCGGTGAAGACATTGCAGAAGATTGATACGTGACCCACTTTTCCATGTGGGTAGAGTTCTAATTTAACCGTAATGAATCTACATAGTTTCCGACATAAAGTCTGAATGAGGGTCCCCAATGGAAAATATCTGTTTCCTTGCATGTTACAGGAATAACTGACACTGAAAGATTTCCTTGTGCTCGGCTGCTCTGTATTTATGGCAGCCTTGGCAGAACCATAGCATACACAGCGTGATAGCACTTTACTATTCACAATAAATAATTACTCAAGTTGTTCCTCTGGTATTTGTAGTAATAACATTTATCACAGCAAACTCATTTGGTATTAATGTGATTATAATTTGTGTGCAGGAAATCCATTGCAATTTAGCAATAGGAAATGTAACACTTATAAAGTGATACTGAATAATCTTTACTGTCCATTAATTGCAAAAAATGCTCTCTCTCATATTAATGCGGCTTGAGAAAACACCTACCACTGTAAACCTTTTGAAATCCCAAAGACATAAATTACATGGGGTGGGGGGGTTCTTGTGTAATATATTTATGTCTCCAGAAAAGGAAATATACTTTTTACTGTCTAGTTTTACAGAAACGTTTTGTTCATTAAATTGGCTCCATGATTCTATAAAGGGTAGAAAGGCAATTTCTAATATTATTATCTGGGATAGCAAAAAGGTACTGTTTATTACATTTGTCTAAATAATTATGGTTGACAATATTTATGTATGTTACCATGCATTATGTTGTTATCTTTGCTATCATTGCTATTAAAGGAGAAGTAGGACAAAAGCTCTTTTGGCCCTACTTCTCCTGTGGGTCAAAGATGTTCACTTGTTTGTTGTCAGCTGATGTCACTCAATTGGTCCAGGCTCTGGGGATGTCCCAAATTTATTGTCAGGATCCACCCAGATGCCTGAGTGGCAGCTGGCTCAAACCTTGAGGGCACATAGCTGAGAGCCTGAGACAGTCGCCCCCGCCCACTCCATAGCTGAGTACTCAAGTGAGCACCGGAGGGGTAGAGCAACTAGCTGGAGACTGAGAGTCAGCAGCTCTCTGCTCACTGAAGACAGAGAACTGAGTGATCAGTGGTCTTTGATCACTCAGTTCTCAGTGTAGAGGTGGCAGGGGACAGATGCAGCATCAGACCAATGCTGGATCCACCTAGGTGAGTATAAATGTTTTTCTTTTAAGTACCGCACTTCTCATTTAAGTAATAAAAGCTAATAAGGGATTTCCTTAACCAGTTCCCCACCGCGCGCCGTCTTTTTACGGCGGCAGTGAGGGAGCCCTGCGCGAATCGCCGTAAATAAACGGCGATTTGCTTTTGGCCACCAGGGGCCCCCGCGGCTCAGGCGGACCCGATGTCCGCCGGCGAGCCGCGATGAGCGGCTACAGGGAAAAGAACGGGGAACCGCCGATGTAAACACGGCGGTTCCCCGCCCTGTCAGTGGGGCATGAGAGATCTACTGATCCCTGTCACTGGGATCAGTTAGATCTCTCATGCCCATGTTAGCCCAACCCCCCCACAGTAAGAACACACCCAGGGAACACAGTTAACCCCTAGCTCTCCCCCCCCAGGTTAACCCCTTCACTGCCAATGACATTTATACAGTAATCAGTGGAAATTTACATTTCTGATCGCTGTATAAATGTCATTGGTCCCAAAAAAGTGTCAAAAATGTCCGACATGTCCGCCCCAATATCGCAGTACCGCTAAAAATCGCAGATCGCCGCCATTACTAGTAAAAAATAAAAAAAAATAAAAACCCCAGAAATTAATTCTCATCATCCGTAAACGCAGCCACTTTTGCGCAAACCAATCAATAAACGCCGATTGCAATTTTTTTTATCGCAAATATGAGGAATTATATAAATCGGCCAAAAACGGTGAAAAAAAATGTTTTTTTATATTTTTTTTTTGGATTTGAATTTTAGCAGTAAGTAAGAAATGTGGGTTTTTTTTTGCAAAATGGTCGCTCTTCTTTTGTTTTTAGCGGCGATAAGAAATGACGCAGAGGCGATCAAATACCACCAAAAGAAAGCTCTATTTGTGGGGAAAAAAAGGATTTTGTTTGGGTACAACGTCGCACGACCGCGCAATTGTCAGTTAAAGCGACGCAGTGCCGAATCGAAAAAAGTGCTCTGGTCCTAAAGCTGGAAAACCTTCCGGGGCTGAAGTGGTTAAAAGCGCACTCCGATATATCAAACCATTTTGTGTTGTATGAATCTTCTACCCAAATAATAATGAAAACTCACACACTGGAATTCCAACTTAAAGCAGAATCAATCCCACCCAAAATAGCAAGAAATAATGAATAGCCCATTAAAAGTAAAAAAACAAAACAAAAACCTACTGCTGCAATAATCAGCTTTAATCCAGAGATTTCCCCCACAGTACTGTTTTTCTGCCATTAGATGTCCTCAGTCTAAGAGTCAGCATCATTCAGCCAACTTCCGTTGAGCCCAAATAATCCTGTACCTGCCCCCACCTGTTACTGGACAGTGAAAGGAGAAGCAGCACAGTGATGAGCTTATCTCTCTGTCACTCTGCTTTGTATATCTGCCTGGAGTTCAGCTTTAAAGTGCTTATAAAGGCTCCAGGGTTTTTTTTACCTTTATGAATTGTATGGGGTAATTTTTGGTGTAAAAGTAACAAAAGACAGGCTTCCTCAAGCAAAGGGCTCACAGGGTAGGTTTAGCCTAGTACACAAGGGCGGAATGTTGGACGACATTGGCTGGTTCAATAAAAAACGGTCAACATTTAGCCGGTCCATTAGAAGCTGACATTAGGCCGGCTTCTGTCAGATGAGCATTCTGGAAAACCAGCAGCCGACCGGGTTCAGCTTTCTTTTTTTTTCTCTTGTTTCTTTCACTAATACTTGGTAATAACCCTCATTTCTTCTCCATGCCTTCTAGTCCAGTGTTTCCTCAAACTTTTTTCAGTCAACACACCCTATAAAAACACACCCCCAATCTTGAGGCACTCAATTCTAAAATGTAAAAAACTAAACTTAAAGTTTTACATATTGCAGCAAAATCTGCACACATGGGGCACCCACCTTTATAGGTGATTTATACTTGCGAAGCAAATATACCTTTGCACCCTGGTACTGACTAGTATTCCACCATTTCTCTTGTCCCTCAGTTTTTGCCTCATTCAGCTAATGTGACTCTTGTGCTGATGGAGAGAGGGGCAGGGGAGTGGCAGGCAAGGACATCCTTAGGCTCCTGATGTCATCCTTATCAACCTTATGATGTCATCGGTTGTTAGGAATCTGGCAGCTGGCCCACGCAGTGCCCAAGGCTCTAGTGGTGCCTAATAAAAACCTGAGGCTTTGTGTTACAAAAAAAAGGCAGGGCTGATCCACCTGCCAACCTGTTGACAATTTTTGAGCAATTTTGCCAAGGCACCCCTGAGGAACCCAGAAGGCACCCCAGGGTGTTACGGCACACTGGTTGAAAAAGTCTGTTTTGACCTACGTACCAATACCCTTTCCTCCCTTATCACATACATACTGCACCCCATATCCTGTACATTTCTGTACAGGTCTCTTCTATTCCCCACAACTCTCCAACAAAGAACTAAAGCAGAGATAATTATAATCGGTGGACATAAGGCCACTTTTACACTGTGGCGTTTTTAGGAGATTTTGCTCTAAAAATAGCGCCTGTAAAGCTCCTGAAAAACACCCCCCCCCCATACAGCCCAGTGTAAAAGCCAGAGTGCTTTCACACTGGGGCGGTGTGCTTGCAGGATGTTACAAAAAGTCCTGCAAGCAGTCTCTTTGGGGCTGTGGGGTTAGCGGGGTATAAACCACTCCTACACCGCCACTGCCATTGAAATCAATGGGCAGCACTTTCAAAGCGGCTGAACACCGCCTCAGAAGCGCAGCTCTGGTGCTTTTAACCCCTTTTTAACACCTTGTGAGAGGGACTAAAAGCGCCCTGCTGCTGCCCGTATAACCGCACAAAAGCACCACTATAACAGTGGTAAAGCGGTGCTTTACCGCTACCGCCCCACCAACCCAGTGTGAAAGTGCCCTTAGATAAACCAGACAACCATATATATATTTCTTTTTTCAGTATATTCATTATTTTATATGTAACTTTTTTTTAAAAGTGTAATCAAAGATCTGCATGGAAACAACCGTACCTTTATACAGTTTAACACTAAATAAAGAAATTGAAAAAAATATTCAAATATATATTTAGAAAAATTAGTAAAATATACAGTACTTTTGAGCACACATAAGATTTCAAGAGAACGTAAAATAAAACAATAGCAGGAGCAATCTTTTACAAACCTTCAATATTCCATTTTCTTGTCTCCTGCTGTAGATGAGTGCCTGTTAAACAGAGACTCAGGCAAATAGACTTTATTAGTTATCTTCCCCGCAATGGGCGGACAAAGTATTCTGATTTAAAGTCCATTGGAGTTTTTCATAATAATGTTATTTTGAAGTAGATTGACAGCCTTTTTAATATGAAATAAATCAAGCAGGGAGAAAAGTGTCAGGCAGAACATGCTGAATGAGAGCTGACTGGCAGAGCTTTTCTAAAACATGTGGTGTTTGTATTTGGTTTTATGGCAACTCACTTGAAAAGATGTCAGCCACTTTGAAATGCTTTGAACCCAGAGAATTGTGTATCATAGAATGTGTGTAGTGAAAGTAAAGATGATGAGAGGTCTAAAGAATTCATTTCTTCAACAAATCAGTTATATTTCCTCTGTTCAAATAACTGCCCTGGGCAGGCAACTACCATTTCCAACAAATGGTGTAAAATAGATACATATTTTCATAGAATTCACAAATTACCTGACATTGTGGCCATCCAATGAAATAAAAATCAAATAACTCTAACTGTATCCAGTGTAAAATGCTCAAATGCTTAAAATCCACAGTTCTGTACAAAATACCCCCATAAACCTGGTATACCCTGGAGTTGATTTACTAAAGGCAGATAGACTGTGCACTTTGCAAACTGCAGTTGCTCCAGAGCTAAGTAAATGAGGTAAACCTTCACTTTGCAAAGAATACCCAATCACATGCAAGGGAAATAAATAAAACACATTTTTACTTGCACATGATTGGATGATGGAAGACAGCAGAGCTTCTGCTCATTTACTAAGCTCTGGAGCAACTGCTCTTGCAGAGTGCAATTGGGCTTTGCAAAGTGCACAGTCTATTTGCCTTTAGTAAAGCAACCCGGAGTGTCTACTGTGTTCATGTTTTAGAACACACCTTACCTAACATATTAAAGCAATGTACATATAATTTCTATATGTATAGCAGGTACACACTGGTGTCAGCATCTGCCGCAACTGTACTGTCATGGCACCCTGATCATCCACTCCACCACAACCTGAAATTTTAAAGTACGTAGCACATTTGATACTCATCCCTGCCCCTCGCTACGCTGGATGCCTGAGCCGTAATTCACCAGGCCAAAATGCTGTTGAAGTGGTTGTAAACATCGGGCATGAAATATTAACAAAGCATATCCCTCTATAGTGTGTACTTGTCTTGAGCCAGAGCACTGAGTGTCATATCTGTCCATTGCCTCATTCCTCTGCTATCTATGAGTTATCTCTGACAAATTTACCTGACACCAAGAGCTAAAACAGTGACAGGAGGGAGCTCCAGCACACAACCTGCGATTGACAGCTTCAACTCTGTTCCTGTGTGTTGTGTGAAGGGGGGGGGGGGGGTCACTTCCCTCCAATCAGCTCTCAGCTCTTCCCACATAGTGTAACTTCAGCTCTCTGTCCCTGAAAGCTTAGACAAGCTAAATAAATTCTGGACTTTGAACAGCTATAAATAGAGAACCGCAGACAAACAGGTATAACTTATGTAGGAGGATTTGTTTAATTTCTGTTTATCACCTAAGCCCGCATTCACACAGGAGCAATCCGACTTCGGCACGACTTTGCTAGGTGACTTACAACGTGACTTCAGCGCGACTTTGGGCGACTTAAAACGCAACTTCATGCCAAGAGACTTGACCAGTGGCCAATCAGAGAAGGGAGGGAGGGAGTTGCCTGAGTAATTGGGGGGGGAGTAACTATGTAAATTATTTTATTTTTCCTGTAAGTCGCTTCAATATAGATGGGGGGGTCGGACTAAGAGGAAACTTCTATTGAATACTATGGGCGCAAGCCGTATAGAAGTCGCCTTTAGGTCGTACAGGAACCTTTTCTGAAGTCGGAGCAACTTCAGTAGTGTACATTAAGAAGGCTCCCATTCACTTAAATTGGATTTGAGATGTCAAGTGACTTGGGGCGACACATGTCAGAGTGCAAGTCGCCCCGTGTGAACTGACCCTAAGACCAGTCACTTCACTGGGTATATGTAAGAGTTTACAACCACGTTAAAGTGTATGTACATTTGTTTTCTTTATCAGGCTTGTATTCTTTAATATTTACCAGGAAATAAAACCACTAATACACACTTTGTGTCCTAAAGGGACAATATTTATTCACTTTAATGTATAACTAGAAGAGCAGCATTGTGTCACCCTAGGACAGGAAGTGCGTTAGAACAACAAAACATTCTCCCCTCTCCTCACCTTCATAAAATAATGTAGGCTGAGGGTGCTCTGTAGTCCACAGGGCTGAACTGGACAGGGATGATAAAGCTGCTCAAGATAAGACTGAAGTGTGCGCAGGAGACAGGACTAGACTTCTGGTGTGATCAACTCTTTCAGCTATACCTTTAACAGACCTAAAGGAACTGAATAAAAGAAGTTTATCTTTAGGGTTTGCATATAATTTAATTGGGAGGTGGGGACTGTATGCAAATGTTGGCTTTTGAGAAAGTCTATGTAAAAACAAAGCAGTCCCAAGAGAGGGCAAAAAGTGGCTATACGTACGTCTATATTTAAGACAGGTCAGGAAAATGGATAAATTTAGTAATTTATTGAAAATAATATCTAAAAATACAAACGAGGGGAGCCCTCAACTAGTGGGGTACTCAGATCATTGCCATACAAAAGGGGGGGGGACACAAAACAATAGGACTACGGACTGACAAACAATAGACCACAATGACAAATAAAAAGATGTCCGGACGCCGGAGAGACTAAAATACCTGGGCCACCTTGTGGGAGAGAAATCTATGTTGTGTATAATTTTAGTAAAGGTGGTACCAGTTATCCCAGTGCCTCTATGTGTATAAGGTCAGCACAGTGTGCTGATGGAACCCCATCCGGGGTATAGTAAGCCAAGGTAATCCTTGTGCACAGCACTGCTGTGTATCCTGGAAAGTGGAAATGACAGAAAGGAAAGTTTATAGAGGAATGGCTCTTCTAATGTGTCCTCACAGTATGACCATGATGGGCTTAAACCCTTGTTGTGGGTATATTTCCACTATGGGTAGATGTCCTGGTTATATTATATCTTCTGATGTGGAGGAAGAGTAGAACCCCTCTATAATACTAAAGCCTGAATTTTCCAAGCCGCTTCTGCCCAAATGCTAGATATGCAGTGGCTGTAGTGATCTATGGAGGTATGCTGGATAACAGGCTTTTCTGTAATTTATCTCCTCTGGGGCAAGGGACCGAGTGAATGAGTATTGTGGTGCCACTATCGGGGTTGGTTCAAGTTGGAAGAGGATAAAAGAGGACAGCATTTCCTTCCCAAGCAGACCAGGTCTTCTCCTATGTGTAGTGCTGTCAGCTGTGCATCAGCTATAGCTCAGGCAGCGGCAGCAGCCACATGTATAGTTCCGAGAACCTACTGTGGGTTCAGTGTGGTTAAAGGAGGGAACATCACATTGGATGCAGAGACCAGGAGGATCATGGCATGTCAGGGGTGTGTGGAGGCAATCTTCTATTGGTGCTGTAAAGTGTGCCACAAATGGTGTATCTGATGGACACAACGTCCATCCTCACGGAGGATGGTATAGGCAGAAGAGGACCGCAATCCAGGACTCACCATACACTGCAAGGCTCAGCGGAGGAGGAGTGAGACATACAGGGAAGGTGAGCGCATGGACGTTATGCTCCCTCCTCACCACCTGTATGGGCACTGGTGAGGCTGCACTTGGTACCCACTTTAAGCCCACGTTCACATTGGGCTAATTTGGCATGCGATTTGACATGTCAAATCGCATGCCAAATCGGCGGCTATTGCTGGCAATGGCACCATTTGAATCAATACGATGCTGAGTTTGTGGTGCCGCACCGATTCCCAAAAGTAGTTCCTGTACTACTTTTGGCAACTTTGGGGGCGATTTGAATAGCCATCTGTGCTGTCTGTCAAATCACCCCCGAAGTCAAACTGCATTGCCGGTTTGAAATTGTGCGCGTTCAGCTGATGGGAACCTGGGCGCAATGTACAGAGAGGAAGAGGTGGAGCCTAAAGAGGAAGGGGAGTGGTTTACAGGAGACAGGGTGCGTCTTAAACAGGAAGGGGTGTGACATTGCCAGGAAGGGGTGGGTCATATTTAAATTAGGGGGTGCACGAGTTTAGTCAGGCCTAGGGCAGCACAAAACCTACATACACCACTGGTCCGGACGTCTTTTTATTTGTCATTGTGGTCTATTGTTTGTCAGTCCGTGGTCCTATTGTTTTGTATAGCCACTTTTTGCCCTCTCTTGGGACTGCTTTGTTTTACATATGCTTTTTGGCTTATCATTACATCTTACCTGTATGGTACACAGGTCCACTTTATTATTTAATTCAACAGCGGTTACACCACTGCACATAGTTTTGTTATTTTGAGAAAGTCTGTATTTTCATATTATGTTGTGGGAGGTTGCAGTGGTATGGGGTAGCATGGTTAATGTGGGTGCAGATACCTTAGCTTGCCTGATTTACTCTGCCAGTGATCGTTCATGTTTTGAAATGTTACTTTAAGTCAGTATAAAATAGCCATTAACCACTTTCACATCTATGATTTGATGGCTTTTACATGAAGATTTAATAGACTTTCTTTTGCTTATTGTGTCTACTCCCTGTTTAATTTTCTCACTGTGGGGAAAGAAGTATTTGTGGCAGAATCATATTTTCCTCTAATTATTTATTGAAATATGAAGAAGGGGAGTGAATCTGACAAAGGAAGTCTAAGAAAATCTATCTAGCAAACTGCACATGTAAATTGAACTAATTTAAACAATTGAATTGTGAAAATAAGAGAAAATATAGATTTGTAATAAACTTCGACAGGATGTGCAAGTAGCAGGGTATTAAATATGCAGCCAATTTCAATTGAATGTAGAAAATGTAACTTTTCTATTAAGAAGCAGACAATACTGGCTTCACTGATAAACCTAAGGTTTAACATAGAGCTGCAAGAGACAACTCATGAAACACAAAGGGACATCTCACTTCTACAGCATGTTATTAAAACTGACATGAGGATGTAGGTGGAATTAGCACCAAGAGTACAGTCTAGAATGTACGAAAGAAGGCTACGGTATCTGTGCCATTTAGTGGCCATTTTGTTTCTTACTTTAGTAGTAGAGTGTTTGAAAATTTGCAAATCAAAAAAGAATTTACTTTGTACTAGTACAAACATGTATTCATTAGAGTGAACTTGAACACTTGTTAAAGAAAATAAAAAAAGCAAACCTAGCTGACTATATAGGCTAACAGAACAACTTCTTTTTTTCAGGCGCTGTTCCCTCCACTGCTGCCTGGGTCTCTGCCAGACTCAGTATGCAAATTGATAAAGGTCACTATTTGCTTAAATGTCAGCATGTGACAATGCCTAGGCATGCTGATAGGCTGTTCAGTGATACCTACCTTTGAATTCTGGAATAGGGGTGAGGGGCATGTTTTATCTCCCCTAGCAGAAAGTGGAGGAAGTTTATAGACAGGTATATTAATGTATGACTAGTTAGTACCCATTTCAGGGGTAAAGAATTAATGTCTTGCTGCTTCCCCGGTAAGTTTGTGAGCTTTTCCCCCCGTGTTCTATAAAAGGGAAGAGGTTGGGATCCCAGGAGTTCCCAAGGGCTTTCGGGGCTTCAGGAACACTGGGGAAGCGCATGGGGAATCCACTCTAAAGACTTGCTGAGGCCTATTATCCTCCTGGAACACCAAATCCCTGGGAAAACCCTGCAACATGGACTTTGTAATGTATTTAGTGTGTTATACTGTTCTCCATCCAGTAGGTGGAAGCATTGTAACATATGTTCACTTCTCTATTGTTCTCGGTAGAGCTATATATATATTTAGACATCTATTGTTTCTATTTCCTGTTCCTGTGTTTCTGTGGTGTGATTGCATTGAGTAAAGAAGCCCTGTAATGTCTGTCCATGTCTATGGTGCAAATACATTTTAAATACGTTAGGCCTCATACACACGGACGTTTTTTACCGTGGCGTTTTTGAGCGTTTTTTGCAGCTCTCCATGTTATTCAATGGCCCCATAAAAACTCTGACGTTTTTGAGCTGTAGATAGCGTCGGCGTTAGTGAGCTGAAAGCAGAACCCACAGCCAGTGCATTTCGAGGCTGTAGTGTTATGGAGTTTTTGGCGCTGAGCCGGCAAAACGCTCACTAATGAGCATTAATGCCGTACTGATGTTAACCAGCGTTTTCAGGTTAAAAAATAGCAGAGGAATGTTTTTTACAAAACACCTATTAAGCCGACGCTCACTAACGCGTGTTTTTGATGACAAATTTTTCCTAACGTCGGTCCCGACGTTAAGCTTATTTTTTTGAATATGCCCAAGTGTGTGTGGCCTTAACCGCTTCCCGACCGCGCGCCGTCTTTTCACGGCGGCAGTCGGGGAGCTGGGCGCGAATCGACGTAAATAGGCGGCGATTCGCATTTTGCCCACCAGGGGGCGCGCGCCCCCGCCGCACTCCTGAGGAGTGTGCCCGCGGCTCGGGCGGACCCGATGTCCGCCGGCGAGCCGCGATGAGCGGCAAAAGACAAAAGAACGGGGAACCGCCGATGTAAACACGGCGGTTCCCCGCCCTGTCAGTGGGGTATGAGAGATCTACTGATCCCTGTCACTGGGATCAGTTAGATCTCTCATGCCCATGTTAGCCCAACCCCCCCACAGTAAGAACACACCCAGGGAACACACTTAACCCCTAGATCGCCCCCCCAGGTTAACCCCTTCACTGCCAATGACATTTATACAGTAATCAGTGGACATTTAAAT
>BLSH010008165.1:505193-537693 GCA_018402905.1 Glandirana rugosa
AATAAAAAAATTGTCACGGTCATACAGGAGTATACTCGTCAGAAAACAAAATCGTCCTCTATAGTCACTCGCCCGTTATAGTTTTCAGAATCTAGGTTATTGTGAGTCATTGGGTCGAGAAAAGACATGTCGTGGCCGGTGGAATAATCGAAGATCCTTTTTGAGATTGGACGGTCGTCAGGGTACTCCTACCTAATCGGTGTAGTTTAAGGAGGTACACAGGGTCTCTTCGGTACGACCTCTATAAATATCTACACAGAGATTTTGTGTTCAAGGCTAACAAGTGAGTTCGACTAATGGACCCAAAAGGTACAACGCCGCACGACCGCGCAATTGTCAGTCAAAGCGACGCAGCACCGAATCGCAAAAAGTGCTCTGGTCCTAAAGCTGCAAAACCTTCCGGGGCTGAAGTGGTTAAACTGGCTATGATTGGGTGGGATTTCAGTGAGTGGACGCTGCAGAAAACCCAGGTAATCAGCTTGAGTGAACAATCGGAACTTGTGTTTTAGAGACACATCTATAAATATCTCCAGCATGGCTTCTCTGGGACACATGGAGGAATTTGATGTGGCTAATCCATCCTCATGGGACTGCTGGCAGGTTAGAGTTTTTCCTAGAAGCTAATAAGGTGGCCGGTGCTGTACAGAAAAGAGCTGGGTTACTGAGTGTTATTGGATCTAAGACTTTTGATATTGCCCGCTCACTGATATCTCCTGCTAAAACAAAAGACTGCTCATATGAGGACATACTGGCACTGTTAAAAAAATAATTTTCCACCCACTGCATCTGAAGCAGTGAGGCGTTTCCATTTCAACAGACGAAACCAACAACTGGGTGAGAGCATTACAGAATATATTGCAGAACTGCCCAAGCTATCTGAAAATTGCAATTTTGGTGCCAGTTTAGAATCCTTACTAAGGGACAGGCTAGTGTGTGGAGTACACGATGAAGCACTGCAGAGACTTCTAGCCAAACAGAACTTAACTATTATTACTGCGCAAGAAGAAGTGCTAGCATATGAGGCATATACATTCATTCAAAAGAAATACAATCTGCCTCCAGCATAGATAATTCACCGGATATAAATCGCGTGGCAAAGGTTAAAACAAAGGACTTTCCACCACACACCGGTGATGAGGTCACATACAGACAGTTGGTCAGACTAAAGATCAGTCTACAAATGTGAATACAATACCAATAGCAGCAAACTCCATTAATGCGCCAATTGTTGTCTCGAATGATGAAACCTCTACAAGTGTTTATACAAATGACTATGTGTAGTAAGTGGAAAACTCTTCATCAGGACTGAAGATTTACACCGAGATTGTGTTACAAGATGTTCCATGCAAAATGGAAGTAGATTCAGGGTGTGCATATTCCTTGATCTCAGAAGAAACGTTTACCTCATTATGGCCTCACAATGCTCCTTCAATAGCACCCTGTGATATCCAGTTGGCAGACTACAACAAACAAGTTGTGGAAGTTAAGGGTGCTTGCTTTGTACCAGTAAAATATGGAAATATCAGAGGATGCTTACGCCTAATAATTACTAAGAGCCCTTTCACACTGGGGCTGGCGGGCGCTAGCGGTAAATCCCTGCTAGTTTCAGCGGGGATTTACTGCTGTTATAGCGGCGCTACGGCGCCGCTATGCAGGCGGGTGCGCGGCGCTTTTAACCCCCCACAAGGGGTTAAAACGGGGTTAAAAGTGCCGGAGCACCGCGCTACCGAGGCGGTGTGCAGCCGCTTCGGAAGCGCTGCCCATTGTTTTCAATGGGCAGGGGCGGTGGAGGAGCGGTGTATCACCGCTCACCGCACCGCCCCAAAGATGCTGCTTACAGGACTTTTTGTAACGTCCTGCAAGCGCACCGCCCCAGTGTGAAAGCACTCTGGCTTTCACATTGGGGTGGGTGGGGAGGGATTTTTGAGGCGCTTTACAGGCGCTATTTTTAGCTAAATAGCGCCTGTAAAACGCCTCAGTGTGAAAGGGGTCTAAGGGAGAAAGAGCAAGTTTGCTGGGTAGAGAGTGGTTTGAACCCCTTGGAATTTCATTATGGGGAGTTCATTATGTAGTTACTCTACAGAATGTGATAGAGGACTTTAGTGCAGTTTTTGAAGAAGGCCTCAGCATGTATAAAGGCCCTCCTGTCTCTTTCAAATTAGAACCCACAGTCAAGGCCACTGATAAGGCAGTAGAACCTGCTTGTACTGGGCCCGGGCTCTATCATTTCAACAAGGGGCCCGGGCATGGCACCTGACAAGCAGGAGGGTTGATTCTACTGCTCTATCAGCCTAAGAAATATAAAACTGGGCTTGTTTCTAGAGTAGCCACCTATGTAAGGCAAGCTTGAAACAATGTAATTTTCTCACTGCTTTCCATAGTGGTCACTTGCTTGACACAAGACAGCATAGCATTGCAGATAGGAGTCTGTGTCCCGATCTTTTTATCTTTACAACAACGGCTCAGCAAGGACTGCAGAGGATCCACAGCTGAGCCGAAGTTGTAAAAGATCGGGACACAGACTCCTATCTGCAGCGCTATGCTGTACAAGCCTAAATGACGTCCCGTGTCAAGCAAGTGAAAGCTAAAGAAAATGGTGAGAAAATTACACTGTTTAAAAACAAAAATAAATACAATTCTGGCGCTGCTAAATAATCCAATACAGTATATAAGTTTATAAATAATGTGCACATGTAAAGTCCAAAAAGAATCCAAGTGCCAAACTTATCCCCACACTATAGAATACTGAAATGTCAATTACACTTCTTATTTATTCCTCCCACCTTAAATTCCACCACATGTGCTTATAATCACCACAAATATTGACCCCTTAAGGGGTCAAACATGCTTAATTTTCAATAGGTTTTCAGCCACAGCGGATCTGATAATCTTCCTTCACTTTCCAACAGCAATTCCCACTTTCTCCACACACTACTTTAGCTCATAGGTGTGCGCAAGAGGTGTGCCAGGTGTGCCTGGGCACGCCCAAATCACTGCGCATGGTGCCGATTTCCCTGTATACAGGAAATTTCTGTGTACTGCTGTATACAGCTATATACAACCGCAGCTCAATCACTGGGATTTAATGCCCTCTCCAACTCACAACTGAACAACAAGTCCTAAGTGCTCATTCACATAAGTGTTCTGGCTGTGTGAGCGAGTGGTTTGTTCATGTGGCTGAAGTCACTCTGTTATGCTGCAGGTCCTAATTTTATAAATTTAGCAGGAATTTTGTAAGTTATGTTGTGTTTGTGTCCTCTTATAATGAGCTTAGTGTATTTTTAGCGAAATATTGTTTTGATGTTTTCAGGGGGGCCCTGTCAAATAAGCTGTATGGGGCCCCGTGATTTCTAACAGCAGCCCTGCCCACAGTAACACCAATTCGTATGAAACCGCGCAAAGTTGCATTCGTTCTCAGACCAAAAATTGATGCTGAGATTACACATTCCAGAAATTAATAGAGGACCTTTTATCTGGACTTCCAGGTGTAGTACCTTATTTTGATGATGTTCTTGTAGGAGCGGATTACATTCAGTCTTTGGCTTCACAAATACAACTTGTTTTGAAATGTTTTCTTGACACTGGTCTCAAGCTTAACCAGTTACTGGGCACTTAAACCCCCCTCCTGCCCAGACCAATTTTCGGCTTTCAGCACTGTCGCATTTTGAATGACAATTGCGCGGTCGTGCGATGTTGTACCCAAACAAAATTGATGTCCTTTTTTCCCCACAAATAGAGCTTTCTTTTGGTGGTATTTGATCGCCTCTGCGGTTTTTTTTTTTTGCGCTATAAACAAACAAAGAGCGACGATTTTGAAAAAAGAACAATATTTTAAACTTTTTGCTCTAATAAATATCCAAAAATAAAATATAAAAAAAAAAATTATTCATTGGGTTTGGCCGATTTATATTCTTCTACATATTTTGGTAAAAAAAATCGCAATCGGCGTTCATTGATTGGTTTGCGCAAAAGTTATCACATCTACAAACTATGGGAATTGATTTATGGCGTTTTTATTATTATTTTTTTTTTTTTACTAGTAATGGCGGCGATCTGCAATTTTTATCGGGACTTTGATATTTGGGCGGACATGTCGGACATTTTTGACACTTTTTTGGGACCAATGACATTTATACAGCGATCAGAAATTTAAATGTCCACTGATTACTGTGTAAATGTCATTGGCAGTGAAGGGGTTAACCTGCAGGGGGCAGTGAAGGGGTTAACAGTGTTCCCTGGGTGTGTTCTAACTGTGGGGGGGGTGGTTTGGCAGGGACATAACAGATCTAACTGATCCCAGTGACAGAGATCAGTAGATCTGCTATGTCCCCCTCTTACAGAACGGGGAACCGCCGTGTTTACATTGGCGTTTCCCCGTTCTGCAGCTCCGCAGGCGATCGCGGGTCAGGAGCGGACATCGAGTCCGCCCGACCCGCGGGCACGCCCACGCAGCGTGCGGCGGTGGTGCGCAGCGCCGCCGCCTGTGAGTGCACGCCAGGAGCGTGCAAAGGGGCGGACGTCAATAGACGTCCACCCGGAGATTGAGATCCGCGCTGTAGCCGTCTTTCTTCTATAGCGCGGATCTCAAGAGGTTAAAAAAGAAAAGTGTGTTTTTGGGGTAAACAGCGTGGATTTCCTTGGATACAGAATTGATGAACACGGAATTCATCCAACTGATTCTAAGGTTGAAGCGATACATAAAGCTCCAGTCCCAGCAAGCAAACAAGAGCTGCAAGCCTTCCTAGGGTTACTTCATTTTTACCATTATTTTCTGCCTGACAAAGCCACTGTTGCTGAACCCCTGCATCGTTTACTAGATATTCCATGGAAGTGGACTGACATTCATTCTACAGCTTCCGCTGCTGCAAAAAAGCTGTTTTCGTCTGACAGTGTACTTGTACACTATGATTTGAAAAAAAAAAACACTCACTCTTGCCTGTGATGCTTCTCCATATGGCATTGGAGCTGCATTGAGTCATGTTTTGGAAACTGGTGTTGAGGCTCCTATTGCATTCTATTCAAGGACCTTGTCTATGACAGAAAGGAATTATGCTCAAATTGACAAGGAGGCTTTAGTCATTGTGTCCGGGTAAAAAAGTTTCATGACTATTTGTATGGGCGGAGGTTTACCATTGTAACTGACCATAAGCTTTTGCTGGGTCTTTTCACCAGACTCCCACTCCTCAAATTCTTTCCCCACAAATGTTCATATGGTCACTCATGCTGAATGCCTATGACTGTGATTTTGAATATCATCCTGGCAAGAATATCACTCATTCTGATGGGTTGAGCTGGCTGATTTCTCCTGATTTCCTTGTCCCTCCTGTGCCTGAGGTTCTTATGTTGGAATCCATTCCAAACCCTCCATTACATGCCAGAGACATTGCTGATATGACTGCTAAAGATCCAGTGCTGGCCCGTGTGCTCAACTGGGTGTGGAGGGGATGGCCCAAATCAAAAGTTCAAACCATTTTTAGTGCGCCAACATGAACTGTCTGCCTATAAAGGTTGCCTATTATGCGGAAACAGAGTGGCAATTCCAAAGGCAGGACAAGCTCCAGTACTGCATGCTCTCCATGAAGAACATCCTGGAATAGTTTGCATGAAGGCATTAGCTAGAAGTTATGTTTGGGGGCCTAAAATGGATGAAGTTATTGAGAAGTGGGTAAAGAACTGTGTACCATGTCAATCCACCCGTCATGCTCCACCTAAAGCCTCAGTGCATCCCTAGGAAGTGACTAGGTCACCTTGGTCATGGTTGCATATAGATTTTGTGGGGCCTTTTCAAGAACAGATGTTTTTTTTAGTTGTTGATTCCTTCTCAAAATGGCTGGAAGTTGTATCAGTTACATCCCCCACCTCAGCCACTGTCATAAGAGTTTTAAGGAGGCTGTTTGCTACACATGGGTTGCCAGCCTATGCACCCAGCCCCTCTGTTAATAACAATAACTGTATTGCCAACCCTATTGCAGTCCTTTTAGCAAAGTGAAAGTAACTTTACACATGTGTAGTATAGGTGTCAGCTTCTGTCACCATGTTAAAAGGACAGCAATCTGGGTAGCATTACAGTGACTGTCATTAGTCCAGGTTCACTAAACTAGCCAATGCTCTGAAAAGCAATCCATGCTGATTGCTTTTCAGGCCCCTTTCACATGAGCAGTCCGATCCGGTCTGCCTGCTCGTATTTCAAGCAAACCTCTCAATCTGATGTGATCTGGCAAAAAGAAAAAATGGAAGGGTATCAGCTCCCCTCCGTCTGGCCGGGTCAGAGGTTAGTTGGGTGTAAATGGACAGCATGAGCAGACACAGACCTGTCTGTTGCACGCTCAGCTCAGCAAGGGATCCGCAGACAGATCCCCTGCTGAGAAAAACTGGATCAGGCCCGTGTGAAGATTGCAGCTAGAGTGCAGATAAGGCCAGCCATAGACGGTTTGAATTTCATTTGGTTTAGCAGAGACTGGCCGAGATTCAAACTATTTATGGGCAGGCTGAATGTACCCAAGTTGATCAATCAATCAACTTGAGTACAACCAATAATCAAAAGTGTGGTGCTGTATGGAAGAATTAGTAGCCATAGCAAACGACACAGTGGAAAAATTCCACACGCAATGGTCTCCCTGGATCATTTACCGCTACTCTACCCAATTCACCCAAGCTTTGAATTCTTAAAGGTGTCATTACTAACACTCCTAAAAACTCACCACCATTGCCCCTTCCCAGGCTACAAGGCCAACTTGCATACTAAAGACCTGCTCAGCGCCACAAACTGTGCAACCACACTAAAGTCCGCTGCTTAGACCCACTTCTTTCTACCGACATGCCGGGCGGCCGGTGGGGTAGGGCGGTCCCCCCACCTTGTGACACAGAATGCTCCCACCTGGGGTGTCGCCTGGTGGCAGGGTCTTAGCCCCCCCTGCTCAAGGCCATAGAGTTGCCTGCTAAACACAACAGTGGGCTGCTTTACTCTCACTCCCACTGCCTCATACCGATATGGGACCCGCAATTATTAGCAGATTGGGTCAAGACAACTCATCTGTTCCTATTCAATAGACTCAAATGTAACTGCTGATTTATATGAAGTGATTGACATGTACGTTCTACTTATATGCTTGTGAAATGTATTTTACTGACTTGTATGACCTGTATACCTTGCTTGTTAAAACAATAAAAACTTTACAATAAAAAAAAAAAAAGTGTGGTGCTGTATTATGAGTTTAAACATATGAAGTGTTCATCAATGGTGAATACGTTTTGGGCGCATCAAGTGGGTGAATGCTAATATATCAATATGACATGCTAGAATGGCAATACATAAAGCAAATATTCAAAATGATGATAATAATAAATTCTGGCACTTAAATTATGAGACCACCCAAAGGGAAATGGAAGTGGAAAAGGAAAACCAGGGATCATCCGTAGACTTCCAGGGTACACCTAATGGGCCCTGTTCAAGGTGAAGGTGCCCAATATATAGTCCAATGAATCAAATCAGAACAAGTGTCCACAGTGTGATCCAAGAAAACAGGCTTGAATTGGAATGAACTGTGCTCAATTTAGTGGTGAACTGAAGTGAAAATCCACACTTGTAAAATAAATGTACTTGCCAGATGCTGGTAAGACACCGGCATGAATTGAAGAATCCAATGGGGGTGCAATTTAATAGTTGGAGTCTCTCTCCCTCAGGCCAGGATCGATTTGCCTCCACGTCCTCCTCCAAAGGACAGTCCGGCCTCCTTGTAGATGTATGGTACCACTCAGATGGATAATATTATGGAACAAAGAAAAGAGGGCTCTCCATAGCGTAATTCCGTATATACAAATTTATTAAAAGTGTGGTTAAAAACACTTACATCAATTAGGATAAAACTGAGCTCAGTGTGTACACATCCAATGCAGTGAACTGGGGTGACAGGACTCAGCACAACCAGCCTGTTGGATTTTACATTCAATTATCACTAGCAGCTCTTGTAGCCACTATCAGTAATCACTGTGTTCTCCCAGCAGGGGCAGTTTCCCCTGCCCCCCCCCCCCCCCACCAGGAGAACACAATGGCTCCGCAGGAGGGGTTCCCCCATCAACACAGAAGATTTTTTTCCTGCAACCCGGGGGACACAGATGGGGGAAAAAAAAAATCTTTCATAATTTAGCCAAAATGGGGAAAAAAGTGTTTGCTTTATATAAACGTTAGTTTTATACATAACTAGAACATCTAACAGGGTTATATCATTGCAGATTTCACCTCGCTTTATGTCTTAGTGTCACCAGGACAGGAAGTGAGGGAATCTCCCTGCGGGGATATAGCCAGCAATTGTGTGTGTGTATATATATATATATATATATATATATATATATATATTAATATGGACATAATAAAGGCAACAATTGCAAGCTATTTCTCCACAGTGAGATTCCCCCACTTCCAGTTCTGGTGACACTAACACAGGAAGTCAGGGGAAATCTCCTGCAATGATATAACCCTATTAGATGTTCTAGTTAAGTATAAAAAGTATATATAAAGCAAGCACTTTTTCCATTTTGGCTAAATTATGTTAAACCCCCGCCCTTTTTTTTACCATCTGTGTCCCATTGTGAGGTCCCATAGACACAGCACGCAACAGGTAGTGAGAGGGAAATGCCCTTGGAGACAGTTGTCACCAGAACCGGAGTTCCCACTGAGAGGTTTCCTCTCTTTTCCTGCTCTGTGGACAACTCAAATTTTTGGATTTTTCATATAGGGTCACTGGAACAAGGAGCTCTTTGTCCTGGTGATCAAAAGGAAAAAAATAGAGTTGTCACCAGAAGGAGGGGGGGGGGTGTATGGAGGAAGTGGGACTGGAGAAGGATAAGGACATGTGATGGAGGAGATGGAACTGGAGGAGAAGGACATAGAATGAAGGAGATGGGACTGGAGGAGGATGATCTAGGATGGAGGAGATGGGACTAGAAGAGGATAAGGACATGGGACTGAAGGAGAAGAAGGACATGGGATGGAGGAGATGAGCCTGGAGGAAGAGGAGGACAGGGGATGGAGGAGGAGGATGTGGGATGGAGGAGATGGGAATGGAGGAGGAGGACAGGGGATGGAGGAGATGGGACTGGAGGATGGGACTGGAGGAGCCTCCAGCCAATGGGTACACCATGATTTTTGTAGTTGTTGACCGGCTAACCAAGATGGCACATTTTCTCCCAATGAAGGGCACTCCTACTGCAAGAGAAACTGCAGAAATCTTCATCAAAGAAATTGTTCGGTTACATGGCATTGCTGACAACATAATGTCTGATCGGGGAGTTCAATTTAAACCACGATTCTGGAGAGCCCTCTGTTCTGCTCTGGAAATTGACCTCTCATTCTCCTCGGCCTATCATCCGCAAACCAACAGTCAAGCCGAGAGGACAAATCTGACCCTGGAGCAGTATCTCCGCTGCTTCTCCTCCTACTCACAGAATGACTGGTGCACGCTGTTACCATTGGCAGAATTTGCCTACAATAACTCGATCCACTCCGCAACTAAACAGTCGCCATTCTGGTCCAACTATAGCTTTCATCCCACAGTGCTGCCTAGTTTGTCAAGCGAAACCGCGGTACCAGTGGTACATGAGACTACACAATTTTATAATACCAATTGGAAATTACTACAGGAAACGCTTGCTAAAAACGCAAGAACTGAGCAAAGCCATTTTTGATAAGAAGAAGCGCAGTGAATTGGATCTCCAGCCGGGCAACCAGGTTTGGCTTTCCACATTGAGGAAATTCCAAATTGAAGATTGGCCTGCCCGTCCAAGAAGCTGGGCCCGAGATTTATCGGCCCCTTTCCTGTGAAGAGAAGGATCAACCAGGTCTTATACGAACTCGAGCTTCCATCATCCTTGCGGATACATCCAGTATTCCATGTCACCTTACTGAAGCCAGTGACCCCGGATCCTTTTCCTAGTAGAACAGTTGCTCCTCCTGCTCCTGTTATGATTGATGGGGAAGAGGAATTTGAAGTTGGGTCAGTTCTGGACTGCAGGAAGAGGGGCGTCAGGATCCAGTATCTTGTGAAATGGAAGGGATACGGTCCAGAGGAGAGCTCCTGGGAGCCCGAAACCAACCTTCATGCGGCTGAGTGTATTCAAGCAATCAAGGACAGCAATCCTGCCAAAGTGGGCAAGTTGGGCATCCGGAGGCTGCCCCTTGGGGGGGCAATGTTAGGAAGAAAACCTTGATTTCCATGCACTTGTGCACTGGCATGCGTTCCTGTGCGCATTCGTGCGCACTGTGCGCGCCCGTGCGTGTGCCCGTGTGCGCACGCGCTGGAAACTGCGCCAAGCGGCGCTATTTAAACCTGCAATGCCCTGTAGCCGGTGCTGTCTGTTCTACAGCGTCTGAGTGCCTGTGAGTCCCATCTCTGTTCCTGCTATCCAGTTCATGTGATCCTTCCTGTTTCCTGTTTGACCCGGCTTGATCTGACCTGCTGTTATCTACCTGCACCGACCCCAGCTATCCACGACCATCCGATTGTCTGACCCCTTTGTACTTCTGCGCCAGCCCGGTTACGAACTTTGCTTGGACTTGACCATTCTTTTGCCTGATCCCTTGTACCTCACCGCCAGCCAGTTGCCGACCCAGCCTGTACCACCATTCTTCTGATCTGCACGACCTACCTGAGATCTCACACCATCATCGGCGACCATCCAGCCCTCGTGCCATCCTGCACTCTTGGATCTCCTGTCTGCTTTACCAGGGATGCCTGAATTAGGTGTGCAAGAGTGGTTGTACCCTGCACAAGCCAGACTCAACCACCAGGTGCGTGACAGGACTGGAGGAGGAGAAGGACGTGGGATGGAGGAGATGGGACTGGAAATAGAGGTAGGATGGAGGAGAAGGGACTGGAGGTGAATAAGGACATGGGATAGAGGAGATGGCACTGCAGGAGAATAAGTTCATGGCTTGGGGGAGATGGGACTGGGGGAGGAGGAGGACATGGGATCGGGGAGATGAGACTGGAAGAGGAGGACATGGAGTGGGACTCAGTGGGAATGCTGCAGGCAGGCCTTGGGGAATGTTGATGGTCAGGTCCGGGGATTGGGTGGGGGCCCAGGCCTAAAACTGTGTAAGGAGTCCCAAAATTTCTGATGGCGGCCCTGTATAGCCATAATGTGGTATGTATGCAACCACACTACAGTAAAGGTTCATGAGCAACTACGAGGAGAAACAGCAACCAGTCATTTGTGTGGTACCCGAAAGGTGACAGGGTCTCCAGTAGCGAGGGAGTCAGTGCTTGGGCTCCCTCCCGAGCTGTCCATTTGCGTTGTCACCAGGTGTGGACTAGCGTTACGGAGATCTCTGTCTGGTCACTTGGTATGGAAGGGGAAGAGTTATTGATGTTCATGGCAACAATTAGCTCTTGATGAATCAACCATTTATGAATGTTATATTTCTCTAGAGATTTTTGATGTTTGGAAATGTTGAATGTCCTATGATAACAATGCTGACACTGAACATTCTTACAAATATTGAAAGTTTTTCATATACTTTACATGATAAATGATGGATATTTTTTGGTGGCAGAAGATTTTGAGGACTCGATTTGAAGAGAAGCAAATGTGTGCTCTCTTCAAATAACTAATATTTTTTTTTTAAATTCCTAAACATGATTGGATGTTTATAGGGAATGCAGTTTTACTTCCCACTTTAATAAATCGGTATGGTTACTATCCTATCAATGATTTTTTTTTCTTTTTTCTTAATTTATTTAAAGTGCTTGTCAACCTGTGACAACCACTTTAACCTACAGTTAAGCCAAGAACAAGGCTTACCTGTAGGTGCACTGCATATCTCCCAAACCTGCACGGTTCAGGAGATATGCAATGTTCTGCACATGCCGACACATGCGCAGTGAAGAAGCGGCCTCTGTGCCGTTTCTCCACTGACCCTGTGCCGTGACTGGCGGCTCCCACGCGCATGCGCCGGAGTGACGTCACGCGACTCTGGCCAGTCACAGAGCCGGAGTTGCGGCCCTGGAAGGAAGAGGGGCAGAAGATGGACGCGGCCTGGAGCGGGGACATCGCTGGACATCGCAGGCTTCGTTTCCAGGTAAGTGGCACATAATAGGCTACTATGCAATGCATAGTAGCCCATTATGCTTCTACTTTACAGGGTTATATTGAGGAAGTAAACCCAATCTGGGTTTACTTCCTCTTTAACAGCTCTGCATTAGGTCACTGATTAGTCCTAGTGTTATTCAGATGCATTTAATTTTGTGAAAATGTAATAGTATTATTTTATTCATATTTGCTGAGTCTCTCCTTATCACTGTACCTCTGATATAAACAGTGACTATAAGTGCATTTAGGGTCCAATCACACCTAAATGTTGAGTGTACAGTGAGAATGAGCTCTCAACATGCACCAATGCATGAAAAAGCTCATATGTGCTTTGATAATGCAGAACACCATTAGGCTCCATGCACACTGGACGTTAAAAAAACGTTCTAAAAACATCAGTAGTTTTGTATTAAGTTTTTCAGCTTTTATCAGCTTTTTTTTTTTAGCATTTTGGTTTCAGCGATTTTAGGCGTTAGCATTTTTGAGCGGCAGCATTTTTGAGCGTTTTTAGGCTTTCAACGTTTTTTGTGGTCAGAAGAACGACTCTTGAACGCGATTTTAGGGCGTTCAGACAACCCCCATAAACACCACTGCTGATAAACAACAATAAACATCCATGTGTGCACGAACACATAGGATAACATAGAAGGGTGTTTATGGGCTGTTAAAAAAAAACGCCCTAAAACTATCATTTATTAGCTTCAGTGTGCATGGAGCCTAATGCTGACATCATTTCCATCTGTGCTTTTTGGTATACTACAGGGCAGACGAGGATTTGGTTACTGTATATGTAAGTGAGGTGTTATTCAGAATGAATAGAATTCCACTGAAAAGCACATCCGCGCTTTAACATGTGTTCCAATACCATGTGGTAATACTATAATTTTACTGCATGTTACTCCAATGCATAATTATGATTTGGCCTTCAGGGCACAAGTAACTTAATGTGTACCTAAGTCAAAAATTGCGGTATGGTCTGCAGCTTCCCTAAGCTACTGCCATGCTATCCTGTAATCCAGTGCACATGAGATTGAGAGGGAAAGCACAGCTAAACCCATAGATGATTAGAATTTCTTTCATTCCATCACTGATGGAAGAAAAGAAAATCGCTTGATTCCCCTATCAACACAGTTAGTGTTGATGGGGGAATGCCCTCACATGAGGAACCTTCGCGGTCAGCAACACATAATGAATACTACAAGCAGTAATCACTTGTAAAAAAAATCCGACAGGCTGGTTGTACCAGCCAAGTGGATCGATTTGGGTACAATCAGCCCATAGATGGATCAAATCTCGCCCATTCCCTGCTGAACCGGCTAATTTTCCATCCATGTATGGTCGGATATGTTTTTATATCACTTTCCTGTTTTATAACGTTCAACTATCTTTTACCCCAGATCCTTTGACAATTATTTTGCTTTCCCCATGACTCAGAATCCAGAAACGTCAGTGCAGCACTGGATGAAAGATACAAGGGTCTGTCCGGAGTCCAGAAACTCATTGACCTTTTATACACACACACTAATTACATGCAAACAGATCACAGGTGAGGATGGTTACCTTCAATAGCCATTCAAACCCCTTTGTGTCAACTTGTGTGCATGTTATCAGGCCAACATCACCAGGGTATGTAAACTTTTGATCAGGGTCATTTGGGTAGTTTCTGTAGTCATTATGATTTAAAAAGAGTAAACACAGTTGATTGATAAAAATGGCTTCAGCCAAACACTAACCATGAGTGAAAGAAATGTTTTTGTGTTATCATTCATATTCTCTGAAAAATTTCCAAGAAATCATAAATTCTGCCAGAGTATGTAAACTTATGAGCACAACTGTATGTATATGTGCAGCTTTGTCATTAGAACATTTTTAAAAAGTCCTCACTGCAAATAAAAACATTAATATTTAGCAGTCCCACTACCTGCATCACTGATCTATACTGAAAAGATACGTTTAATGAACACATTTTTGCATCTAACACTTCCAGGATTGTTGTACGCCCGGTCCGTGTCTGCATCTTGTGGTTCCTTCCGCTAGCCCCTACCTCACTACAGGACACAGCATAGGGCAGAGTATAGAAACCACAGTGACTCAAAACTTAGGAAAAAAGAAAGGGAAAGGGAGATGTGGTAAGAGAGACCAAACCACAGTAAGAAAAGCCTCACTAGGGAACACACTGCAGCCTGTGCACATTTATTGGTACTTTATTAATGAAATCTATAAAGATAACAAAAACAGAGACTCAGACCAATATCACAATAAAAAAAAATTGTGACTACATTGCCACCACCTTTAAAAACAGGTGACCGGGGTCATCCATCCATGCATCCAGACGCAGCACAATCGCACTTGTAGTAACAAATGGGCTATGAACACACTGTCATGTAAGGAGCAGAGCACAGAACATGCCGAGAGGGATAACCGGCAGGGATGGGTATATAAAGTGGCTATACAGGGCCAAACACTGGTGGTCCCAAAAAAGGTGCATAAAGTTAGAGAAGGAATGACAAAAAGCTCAATAGGAGCTGTATAACCACCTACTGGCGGTGTATCTGAAAAAGAGTCAGTCAAAATAAATGGCTCAGACCAACTGGAAGCTGTATAGCCACTTTATGACAGAATGGCCAATTCATGAATATAAGTATTGGTATCCTATGTATAATAAAGAACCTTATACTGATAGCCTCTAAACAGGTGTGGGGAGATAATTCAATTGAATTGCACAAAAAAGTCCAATTGGAGCTGTAGGACAACTTGCTGGCAGTCTAGGGGAACTGAAATCAAAGTGAATAACAAAACGCAAAAAGAGCTGTATAATTACTCGGTGGCCATATAGCCATTTGAAAAGTCCCATGCAAAGAGTCAACTAAGAGCTGTGTAGCCACTTTCTGGTGGTGTCATTGAAAGGAAATCAGAGTGAATAGCAGAGTTCAAGGAATGCTTTATAATCACTTTGTAACAGTATGTCCATTTCATGAATGCTCCATGCACAATGTAAACGGAGGAAGCAATTGAATAATGGGGAGAAAGTCAGCTTAACACATCAATTATTCAAACCGTTAAATCATGGACATATAGGGGTTGATTTTCTAAAGCTTGAAAGTGCAAAAATTGGTGCAGCTCCACACAGACACCAATCAGCTTCAAGGTTGTATTGTCAAAGTTTGATTGAACAAGCTGAGGTTAGAAGCTTATTGGCTACCATGCACAGCTGCACCGTTTTTTGCACTCTCCAGCTTTAGTAAATCAACCCCATAGTCTATTGGAATAATCTCACCCATCCAACGATCATGTAAAGGTGCTTTGCACAGCTAGGAAGCTCACTCCAGCCAAACTGATGGTATATCTAATACTAATAACCTCTGAACAGGTGTATGGAGATAATTCAATTGAATTGCACAGGAAAGTTCACTTGGATCTGTAGGACAGCTTGCTGGCAGTTTAGCTCAACTGAAATCAAAGTGAATAGCAACATGCAATAAGAGCTGTATAATCACACGGTGGCCATATGGCCATTCAAAAATTCTCATGCAAAGAGTCACCTAAGAGCTGCATAGCCACATGCTGGCAATATAATTGAAAGGAAATCAAAGTGAATGGCAGGGTTCAACGAATACTGTGCAGTCCCTTTATAACAGTATGTCCATTTCATGAATGGTCTATACACAGTATAAACGGAGTAGGCTGAGGAAACAATTGGATGATGGGGAGAATTTCAGCTTAACACATCGATTATTCAAACCATTAGATCATGGACATATAGTCTATTGGAACAATCTCATTCATCCAACGATCATGTGCAGGTGCTTTGCACAGCTAGGAAGCACATTCCAGCCAAACAGCGTGTCTTCCCTGTTTATGCCTGCTTGCTATCACCTGGAGCTGCCGCCCGTTCGCCACTCACTATTATTAGTAGTCCACTCTTGCACCATTCGGTGCTTTAGAAGGGCAGCGGGCATGGTGCGCCAGGATGCGGCGATGTAAAGCCACCCTCAAGGCTCCTGTATCCAGGCTCCAAGCTCCAGTGTAGACAACACACCTGGCAGTGTTTCAGGGCCAATTCGGCAAAGTGCAGTACAGCAACAGAATGCTGGAAACGCTGTGTATCACGGTCGCATGGATGTGACAGCAGTTCCGGGTCACATAACGCTATGACGTCTATGCATTTCACCCACTGCTGTGGGTTTCGTCAGCATACAGGTAACTGATACACCCAGCAGTGTGTTGAAAGCTGAATGACTCTTCTGCAAACTTGACTTTTCAAGAAAGCAATAATCAGTGATGTGGGTGCTGAGAAAAATTAATAATAATGCTTTTCTTGCAGGGAGGATTTAAAAAAAAAATGTAGTGACAGAATTGCTTGTATTCAGGATTTTGCATTAAAGTAACTGTAAAGTCTTGTTTTTTTCTATTAAAATAACAAACATGTTATACTTACCTCTTCTGTGCAGTGGTTTCGCACAGAGCAGCCTGAATCCTCCTCTTCTCTGGTCCCTCTTTGGCTCTCCTGGCCCCTCCCTCCTGTCGAGTGCCCCCACAGCAAGCAGCTTGCTATGGGGGCACCCGAGCTGAGCTGCAGCTCAGTGTGTCCATTCAGACACGGAGCTGTGACCCGACTTGCCCCCCCCCCTCCTGATTGACTAACTTAGATTGACTGACAGCAGCGGGAGCCAATGGCGCAGCTGCTGTGTCTCAGCCAGTCAGGAGGGAGAGTCCTGGATGGCCGAGGGACTTGTGGACATCAATAGATAGAGCATGGGGCTCAGGTAAGTATTACGGGGCTAGGGTGGGGGGGGGGGGCTGCTGCAGACAGAAGGTTTTTTATCTTAATGCATAAAATGCATTAAGATTAAAAAACATCTGCCTTTACAATCGCTTTAAATAAACCCAGTTGTAAGAGGAGTTAAATGGGGTTGCCATGCTTCTTCATTATCAATATTTCTTACCTCAATCAAATCTCAGTAATACAGAAAATGAATAGCACATTCTCTCATGTTGGTTACTGGTACAAAATGGCCGATTCTTCATAGACAGATGAAATACTTTAGGAACTGTTATATCTCCATTCAAAGTAAGAAAAGTCTATTGCACGTAATCAATTTTATAAATAATGAAAAACACTGAAATTTACTAAACAACACCAGACTATAAATTATTGAGTCGACCAGAAGACAAAAATCTTATTTTCTGCTGAAATTAAATTATGTTTGACATTAAAACTTAAAGAATCTGTCATTCCCCGCAGCACGCCTGTATAATGAAAATGTTTGGCGTAAGTGAAAAACAGAATTAGTTGCGATTTTAATAACTGAAAGATAAGAGAATCACTTTCAGGGCAAACAGATGTACCCTATTTTCACTTGTCTTTTTTGTTTGGTACAGTACTTTAGGTTTTTAATATTAAAATCTCAATTTCTCGCTCTCTGCTCCCATTATACAAATTTTACTGATATTTCGTAGTGCATCCTCATTACAAGACTGGGCTTGTCACATGGTCTCACTGGATACATTTATCACTCAGGTCACAGGGTGAACATTGTGATCTATTATGCACATAGAAAGCTAATGAAAAGCCACATAATTATCCAATTTAAAGGGATGCATGTAAAGAGAAGTACAGAGGAGGGACATCAGCTATAATTTAAATTGTTTTGTTTCCCTGAAGCAAAAATGAGCAGTGATTGACAGCATGTAATGATAATTCTTATTGATATGGCGATGCTAATTGTAAAGAGACCCTTAATAAGTTTTAGAGGTAAATGCATGCTTTTAACCTACACCTGAACCTGAATCTTGACACGGTGCGTAGATCAGGAACTGATACAGACAGCTGAACACAAGTACATTTTCACTCTAGTGTGGCAAAATAGAAATTGGAATCTTTTATAGTTTATTAAAATAATAATTTTCTCGACTTGCTCTCATTTCTACATATTACACTCTCTGAAGTGCTAAAATGTAGTTATATTTAACCTGAGAAAACTATCTTGTTTCTTTCTATACATCTGAAACAGACAGGCTATTTAAGAAAACAGGTAAAACATAGTGATTGCAGTGAATTAAACAGACAGTGTAATATCTTCATATGACAAAGATTTGCTCATCCAGCTTAGGAGGTGGAGATGGGAATTATTAATATCACCCAACTATTTCATTTCAGTTTCTAATAGTATTGTACTGATCATGCAAAGTTCTAGTCCCTCTATTGGAGAACTGGTAGGATGTCAGAAGTAAGGTTGATCTGTCACACCTTGCCAATGTAGCACCCTGCCCTAGGGTGGATAAAATTCGTTTTTGCCTATTCTGTACTCAGTTGAACAGCAATTAAATGTTTCAGGTCTGGTCAGGTCTATCCCTAAACCTGGGGGTTGATTGCTCCTGCCTTCCTCTAGAAGAAGTTTCCAGAAATAGAGTAGGAGGATGAATCCCTGGTCTATAAATATTTATCTGACCTCAGCCAATCCCTGGGATGGGCACCCAGTAGGTATGGCAGGGGAGATGATAAATCTTTGAGAGGGCCTGTTCAGAGCTCACTCCTGGGGCCTCTGGCCTGGGAGACAACCAGTATTACTGAGGAGCTGCTGTTATCGGGCTTCAGCATGTGTTTTGGCTGAGGACATGGAGGAACTTGGATTTAAAGACGATTGCTGGAGGACACTGCTTTAGAGAGCTGGGCTGGAGAAGGACCGCTTTCACTGAAGAGTTTTGCATGGAAGATGATTGGAGCTGTCCTTGAACACTGTGAGTAGGACCCATTTACCTGTGACTCCAAGTGAGCCTGTGCCTGTGCTTTGGGGGTTAGATGCCAGAAGTTGCTACAAGTACTGTGTGTTTTTACAAAGTCTCAGATAGACTAGCTGTCCCCTCTACCTCCAGCAATATTTAAGGCTGCTGCTAAAAGATTTTTGTCTGAGAATCTGTCCTCTATATCTATATCTTTTTTGGAGTATCCTACACCCTCACCCCTCTCCTCATTCATTTACTGCAATAAATTATCAAAATTACATTCCCTACACTGTTTTTGGTTTGCACTGGAACTGCTACCAGGGCATGGAAGCCTCAGAACAGGTAAGGGAGACCTGGATCATTTCCAGTGGCCCCTCTGATGGTGAGCGCTAAACCATGCATGTTACATTCTGATTGTACAGTCTTCCATCTTCATTACATATACTGAAGAATTTTATCATACATACCTGGATTAACCAATATAAAAAAAGCACTAAGGCAAGGGGACAACACAGAGTTTTTCCCTTAGCTAGCTTAGATCCTCCTACTTCTATGGGACTCAGTTACCTTTGTTGACTAGCCAACAAAGGTATATGAGCCCAATAAACTTCTATGGGGCTGTAATGTGCCTGCACAGCCAGGAGAAAGAGGCCTTTGGCGCATGATGTAAAAAAGGCAGTGGAGGCCATGGCAGTGCAATCTCAGTAAGTTTACATCTGTGGTCAGATCTGAGACGGGTAACATTGGTGCACTGTGCTTACGTTATCACTTGCCCCTGATCCAGCTCTGATATCATTTAAGGGGTTTCCTTAATCTAATAAATTCATGGCAAATCAGGAAGGCTCTCAGGATATTGTCACAGAAAGCATGTGCCTATAGTGGCAATGGCAAAGAGATAGCTCCATCCACATTGCCACCATCATTGCCACCATCATTAGAAATACAGTCATCTTATACTGTATAACCTTTTCACAACTTGTTAAAATAATCTGAATGAGGTTAGGACCAATAAAGGAAAAATGTTATTTGTAAATGAAGTGTTTCTGGGTAAAATAGTGTTGTTTTGGTTGTCAGTGGTGGTGGGTGGCTTGGTTATCAGTAGGGATGGGCCGAAAACCCCTTGGTTCAGATCACACCAGAACATACACGCAGGCAAAAAAAATTGTGCGAACATGCGAACCCCATTAACGTCTATGGGACACGAACATGAAAAATAAAGTGCTCATTTTAAAGACTTATATGCAAGTTATTGCCATAAAAACTGAATGGGGACCTGGGTACTGCCCTAGGGGACATGTGTCAATGCAAAAAAGTTTTTAAAACAATCGCTTTTTTCAGGAGCAGTGATTTTATAATGCTTAAAGTGAAAAAATAAAAATGAAATTTTCTTTTAAATATCGTGCCTGGGGGGTCCCCTTAGTCTGCCTGTAAAGTGGCGCACCTGTGTGATGTTTAGAACAGTGCTGCAGCAAAATTACATTTCTAAAGAAAAAAAGTAATTTAAACTTGTTAGCGGCTGTGATGTATTGCTGGCTCCCAGCAATATAGATTAAAAAAAAAAATCACTGAAATAAATTGCGTGGGCCGCCCCCCCCCCCCCCCCGTCCATACATGGCCCTTCGGGTCTGGCATGGATTTTATGGGGAACTCCAGGACAATTTTTTTTTAAAAATTGACATGGGGTCCCCCCAGAATCCATACCAGACCCTTATCCGAGAATGCAGCCTGGATGGGGGGGCGAGCGAACGCCCCCCCTACTGAACCGTACGAGGCCACATGCCTTCAACATGGAGGGGTGGGTCCTTTGGGGCAGGGGGGCTCTGCGCCCCCCAACCCCAAAGCCCCTTGTCCCCATGTTGAAAGGGACAAGGGCCTCTCTCCAACAACCCTGGGCTGTGGTTGTCGGGGGTCTGCGGGCAGGGGGCTTATCAGAATTTATATTACGCCCCCCCATTAAAAAGGGGGCCCCCAGATTACGCCCCCCCCCCCATGTGAATGGGTATCGGGTAAATTGTACCCTACCCATTCACCAAAAAAGCTGTGAAATGTAAAAAGAACAAGAGCCGGTTTTTGACAAGTCCTTTATTTAAAAAATAGCTCTGTCTTCTCCCCGATACGCCTTCTTCCCGATACATCTTCTTCTGGTGCCGTCTTCTCCCCAAGCCAGCTTCTCCTGCACCGCTGTCTTCTTCCTCGCCACCATTTTCTTCTTCGTGGTGACGCCACCTGATGACTCTCACGGAGGCTACATAAGAGCTGTCAGAATGCAGGAGACGTCACAATGGAGGAAGACAGCACCAGGAGAAAAGCGTCTTTTTTTGTTTTCAGGCGGCGAGGAAGAAGACAGCAGCGGCGAGGAAGAAGACATCGGCGCAGGAGAAGCCAGCTCGGGGAGAACACGGCACAAGGAGAGACGGCACCGGGAGAAGACGAAACAGGGAGAAGACGGATTGGGAAGAAAACAGAGCTATTTTTTTGATAAAGGACTTGTCAAAAACCGTGTCTTGTTTTTTTTTTACATTTCACAGCTTACTCTTCCGTTCACTGACAGACGCAGCCTTCTTATGACACATGGGGTTATGCTCATCTCACTAGGAGTAGACTAGGCAAAATAAACAAAAGCATAGGTTGGCCCCTCCCAGGGGGCCGTCCTCACCTTAGCATATAATCCCCCTGCTCTGCATAGCACATCAGTTTTTATTTGCCTAGTGCAAGGAGTAGACCTGGTTCCCTATGGGATCTGCGGTCTCCTGAAGATTCGTCTGATGAAGACTGCTATCAAGAAGCTGGCTGGTGGTATAGAGGATATCTCGAATCCAAAACTTTCCCCAGTCCGGCCGACACTATGCGAGCTACCCTTAGGGGGGCCCACCGCATAGCGCCCGTTCCGTGCGGGCGGCCAGTGGCTAAAACCCACTAGAGCCCAGTGACTGGTTCGCCTGTCCAGTGGCCTGGCCAGCAGCATGCCTCTTTCTGGGGAGGTAAGTCTGCTCCGGGTGGCTACCCTAAGGGCGCGGAGAGTGGGCACCTGGGCAGCTTCTGTGGTAGCCGGCCGGTGGGGGTCCGTTGGAGGGACATACTGGGTGGTACCCCTTTGAGCTCCCGTCCCCCCCTCCCCCCACTTCCCCTCCCCCTCCCCCCGCAGTACCGCACCTTGCACTGACCGTTCGGAGCTCTGCGTCAAGCGGTTCGCCGCCATTCGGTGTGGATCTCCGTACTTTGCACTGACCGTTTGGAGCTCTGCGTTAGGCGGGTCGCCGCCATTGAGTGTGGATCACCGCTCGTTCATGGCCGACCGCGCGTGTGTTAATGGCAGCGTCCATTGTTTGATAACCATGTGGTTTCCAGCCTGCTCTCTGGCGGCCCCCAGTGGTCGTTTTGGAGAAGTTCAGACCTGTTACAGGAAGTGTCTAGAAACGGAAGTGAGGCTTCCGGTTTTCGTTTGGACAACGTGGCTGACGCGCAGTGGCAAGCTCCTGGAGTGCAGTAGATTGTTGGGCATTACTCTTCCGGTCGTAGTGTTGAGGCATCTAAACAGCAAGTATAGCTGGCACTCCCTGGGTGCTGGTAGCGGTGGGTGCAATCCTCCCGGGTCTCCCTGGCTGATTGGTGGGGTAGAGGTGGTGGTCACACAGTGGGGGTGCCGGAAGGCTGGGATGTCAGAGGCCGGCAATACTATGGCAGGGGTACCTGCGGATCAACTATCCACCCCAGGAACATTAGTGTCCTTGGAACAGCTGAGGGCGGTGTTTGGGGAGTTCTTTCCCCGGGCGGGGGACCCCGTTCCGAGGGGCCCCAAGAGACGCCCACCCCCCTCTTTCCTCAGGGGAGGATTCGGATCTAGAGAGCACCTCAATTGTCACACCTGTGGACCTTTCAGAGGGTTAACTGCCCTCAGAAGGCGAAGATGATCAGGAGGCTCCTTTTTCGCGTGATAATGCGATAGTGGAAGCGCTGATCACTGAAATCCGCGAATCCATGCGGCTTGACCAAGCAGGAGAGTCGCATGAGTCCACATATATTTGTGGACCGCTTAAACCCCCTAGGTCTCCTAGGGCTTACCCTTATAATCAGGTGTTTGAACAGGCGGTGTTCAAGGAATGGCTGAGGCCACCAAATTCCTTTGCTTTTCCTAAAAGCTTTGCTTTTCGCTACCCCTTTGAGGATAGCTTTACTAAGAGATGGGCTTCCCCAGTGGTGGACCCCCCAGTGGCTCGTGTGAATAAAGCAATGACCATTCCCTTGGAGGGGTCTCCGTCTTTTAGGGAGGCGACCGATCGCCGCACAGAGGCAGTGTCTAAAGCACTATTCTTGTTGGCTGGGTCAGCCATGCGGCCGGCGCTAGCTACTGCAATGGCGGCACAGTCTCTTCGTGAGCACGCTGCCACGCTGCACACTGGTTTATCTGGTGAAGGTGCACAGGCTGAAGTACAGCGGGCACAACATTTGGAAGAGGGTATCCGCTACATATGCCATGCTGCTTTGGACCTTCTTCCCATATTGTCAAAAATGTCTGTTTTTGCAATTGTTATCAGGCGGGTGCTGTGGCTCCGCTCTTGGTCAGGCGACCAGGCTTCAAAGAAAGCTCTTGCAGATCTTCCCTTTCAGGGAGGGCGTCTGTTTGGCCCACAGTTGGATGAAATCATTAAGGATTTCACGGGAGGGAAGAGTACTTTCCTTCCAGAGCCAAAGCGGCGGGATTTTCGCCATAGGCAGGGCCCTGTTTCTTCAGGTCAGAAGAAGTTTTTTCGGGCACCCGGCTCAGCGGGTAAGGGCTTCAAGGCCGGGCAGGCTTCCGCAGGGCACAGTAAAAGGCCCTGGCAGCATAAGTCTGAAAAAGCGAAGGATAAATCTACCTCCGCATGATGGGTTGCCCCCACCCGACTCACGGGTGGGGGGCCGGTTGTTGGGGTTCGCAGACAGATGGACTGCCCGCATCACCGATCGGTGGGTGCTGGAGGTGGTGTCCTCCGGGTACAGGATAGAATTCAGCTCTCTGCCCCCAGAAAGGTTCTTCCCCTCAAACTTGAGACTCCCTCAGGGGCGTCGGGAGGCGCTCCTAGGCGCCGTTCGGGCACTTGCCGAACAGGGTGTGATTGTACCGGTACCCATAGTGGAAAGATTTCATGGGTTTTACTCAAACCTTTTTGTGGTGCCCAAAAAGGGTGGTGTCAGGCCAGTTCTGGACCTGAAGGCGCTAAACCGCTTCGTAGAGGCGAAAAGTTTCAGGATGGAGTCCATCTGCTCGGTCGTGGCTGCCCTGCACCAAGGGGAATTCTTGGCGTCCTTGGATATCAGGGACGCGTATCTCCATGTTCCGGTCTGTCACAGTCACCAGCGTTTTCTACGCTTCACAGTGGGGGACCTGCATTACCAGTTTGTGGCACTTCCCTTCGGGCTGGCCTCGTCTTCCCGGATGTTCACCAAGGTGGTGGCCCCGATGCTGGCGCTGCTGAGACAGAGAGGTATCGTGGTTCTAGCGTACCTCGATGATCTACTCCTGAGAGCAGAGTCTGCTGCGGCTCTGGAGGAGAACGTGACAATTACGGTGTCCACGTTAAAGGAGTTCGGTTGGCTAATCAACCTACAGAAGTCATCATTGACTCCATCTTGCCGGCTGGAGTACCTGGGTCTGATTCTGGACACGGTGCAGGCAAGGGTGTTTTTACCACGAGCAAGCTCCTGACACTTCAAGCAGCAGTGCAAACCCTGTTATCACGCCAGTGGTTCTCCTTATGGTTCTGTATGCGAGTGTTGGGGCTCATGGTGTCGACTTTCGAAGCGATACCTTACGCTCAGAGTCACACTCGGCTCCTGCAGAAGGCGATTTTGTCGCATTGGGACAAATCTCCCCTATCTCTAGACAGACTGATCAGGTTCGATCATCAGTCCCGAGGATCCTTGATTTGGTGGATTCGGGCTCCGGCCCTAAAGTTGGGGAAATGTTTTCCCCCCCTCAATTGGTATATAGTAACGACAGATGCCAGCCTATCGGGCTGGGGAGGAGTCCTGGGTCAGGTGGAAAATTGGCAGGCGGACTTTCTCAGCCGCCGGACTCTGGATCAAGGGGAATGGTCCCTACATCCAGAAGCGTTCCGCCAGATTTGCCTCAAATGGGGCTTACCAGAGGTGGACCTCATGGCCTCCATGTACAATCACAAGGTACAGACCTTTGTGTGCAGAACAAGAGATACATTGGCGGTCTCCTCGGACGCACTGGTAGCGTCCTGGGGTCGGTATCGGCTACTGTACATCTTTCCTCCTCTAAAGCTTCTACCGCGGGTTCTGCGCAGGATAGAAGCAGAGGGAATCCCGACAATCCTGGTAGCTCCAGATTGGCCTTGGCGTCCTTGGTACGCCGACGTAGTACGGATGGTGGTGGATGTTCCGTGGCGTCTTCCACTTCGTGAAGACCTACTGTCTCAGGGGCCTATCTTGCACCCTGCTTTACCCTCGCTGGCTTTGACGGCTTGGCTATTGAGTCCCAGGTGTTGAGGGATAGGGGTGTCTCTGACTCCGTAATCCCTACTATGATTGAAGCATGTAAGAGTACCTCTCGTAAGATTTATCATAGAACCTGGTAGACATATATTACCTGGTGCGAGGCAGGGGGTTGGAACCCCCGCTCTTATATAGTGGCCAGAGTACTGTCATTTTTGCAGCAAGGACTGGACAAGAACCTGGCGTTAAATACGCTTAAGGGGCATATTTCGGCCCTGGCGGTTCTTTTTCAACAGCCTTTGGCGTCTCATTGGTTGATACGTACATTTGTACAGGGGGTACGTCATGTGGCTCCTCGGATACAGTCGCCTTTGGCTCCGTGGGATTTGAATCTGGTACTTTCTGTGCTGCAGAAACCGCCATATGAAAGAATTAGGGACATTCCCTTACGACTGTTGTCGCAGAAAGTGGCCTTTCTGGTGGCTTTCACATCCGCCAGGCGGGTGTCTGAGTTGGCAGCATTATCCTGCAAGTCACCTTACTTGGTCTTGCATAAGGACAAGGCGATTTTGCGACCTTCCCCTTCGTTTCTTCCGAAGGTGGTTTCTTCCTTTCATTTAAATGAGGATATTGTTCTTCCCTCATTGTGCCCACACCCGTCGCATCCCAAAGAAGTTGAACTGCATTCTTTGGATGTGGTGAGGGCTTTGTGGGTGTATTTGTTTTCTACAGCTTCCTTTCGGAAGTCTGATTCTTTATTTGTGCTGACAGAAGGGTCGCGTAAAGGCTTGGCGGCCTCGTCAGCTACCGTTTCTTGTTGGATACGGAAGACCGTGACTCATGCATATGAGATTTGGGGCAAGGTTCCCCCGTTTCCAGTCACGGCTCATTCCACCAGGGCAGTTAGTGCTTCCTGGGCATTTAGACACCAAGCCTCGGTGTCTCAGGTGTGCAAGGCGGCTACTTGGGCCTCAGTGCACACGTTTACTAAGTTTTACAAAATTGATGTTTCAGCATCCTCGGATGCTGCTTTTGGCTGCAAAGTATTACAAGCGGCAGTGTAGGTGCGGTTAGCGCCGCCTGAGAGGGCGTTTTTCTGTTGGGTACAGTTGTTATGGTTTGCCCACCCCTCTTGATTGGCACAGCTTTGGGACGTCCCCATGTGTCATAAGAAGGCTGCATCTGTCAGTGAACGGAAGAGTAAAAGGGATTTTAGTATAACTTACCGTAAAATCCTTTTCTCTGAGTTCACTGACAGACGCAGCACCCACCCCTCTGCGTTGAGTTTGTACGGCTTGTTACGAACTGATGTGCTATGCAGAGCAGGGGGATTATATGCTAAGGTGAGGACGGCCCCCTGGGAGGGGCCAACCTATGCTTTTGTTTATTTTGCCTAGTCTACTCCTAGTGAGATGAGCATAACCCCATGTGTCATAAGACGGCTGCGTCTGTCAGTGAACTCAGAGAAAAGGATTTTACGGTAAGTTATACTAAAGTCCCTTTTTTTTGGTGAATGGGTAGAGGTACAATGTACCCGATACCCATTCACATTGGGGGGGCGGGATCTGGGGGCGCCTTTGTTAAAGAGGGCTTCCAAATTCAATAAGCCCCCCGCCCACAGACCCCAACAACCACCGGCCAGGGTTGTCAGGAAGAGGCCTTTGTCCCCCCCAAAGCACCCGCCCCCTGTTGAGGGCATGTGGCCTGGTATGGTTCGGGAGGGGGGGTGCTCGCTTGCCCCCCATCCTGACCTGCCAGGTTGCATGCTCGGATAAGGGTCTGGTATGGATTTTGGGGGACTACCATGCCATTTTTTTTTTAATTTTGGCGCAGGTTCCCCTTAAAATCCATACCAGACCTGATGGGCCTGGTACGGATTTTGGGGGGACTCCCACGCCATTTTTTTAAAATCTTGGCATGAGGGTCCCCTTAAAATCCATACCAGACCTGAAGAGCCCGGTATGGATTTTGGGGGGACCCCCACGCCATTTTTTTAAAAGTTTTGCCACAGGGTTTCCCTTAACCACTTCAATAGACTGTGTTATATATACTACACTGACTGTACTATATATTTTCCACTGTATTATATATACTACAATGACTGTACTTTATACTCTGAACTGATAAGTATATATATATATATAATGGGCTGCACTATATACTCTGAACTGCAATATATATACTATGCGGACTGCACTATATACTCTGAACTGCAATATATATATATATATATATATATATATATATCCTATACGGACTGCACTATATACTCTGAACTTTATTAAATATACTACGGAGACTGGACTATATAAAATTGTAATTACATGCCCCAGTCAAACAGGTGCAGAAAAATTGGGTCTTGGGTGTTGGCAGTGCCTGAACACTGAATCCCCTCACAGTTACTCTTTTTGGGTGCAGGAATGGGCCCTGCTGTAAAAAAAATATTTACAAAATTGTTATTACATGCCCCAGTCAAACAGGTGCAGAACAATTGGGCCTTGGGTGTTGATGGTGCCTGAACACTGTAACCCCTCACAGTTACTCTTGTTGGGTGCAGGAATGGGCCCTGCTGGTAAAAATTATTTTCAAAATTGTAATTACATGCCCCAGTCAAACAGGTGCAGAAAAATTGGGCCTTGGGTGTTGGTGGTGCCCTATACAAAAAATATTGTTGGAAGCTAGCATCATCAAGATTCAGGAATAGGATAGGCACTTAGGCAGCATAGGCAGTCTTCAAGGGATCCCAGATCCCTAGCAAATTCAATCAGTTACACCAGCATCAGGGGGCTTGATAGCTGCTGATCCAGAACTGATTCATTTTTATAAATGTGAGCCTATCAACGTAGCTCCAGCAGCACTGAATGTCCATTCAGCAAGCACGCTAGATTCAGGACAGGCCAGTAGCTTGATTGCAGGTTGAGCAAGTTCTGGCCAGTGGTCCATCCTCAAGACCCAGTTACCCAGTGGATGCTCTGTTGAAAAGGTCTCCAAATCTGCTCTTGCCCCTAGATATTCCTGCATCATATAATGCAGCTGCTGGTGATTGTTTGCTTGGTGCTGAGGACTGAAGAATTGCTTAAAGTCGTCGGTCAGCCGGCCACCTTCTCCACCGTTCTTTCTCTGGCTTAACAAAGCTTCAGAAACACAGCAAATGGTAACCTCCCAGGGTCTGGAAAGGCATTGCACAAACTTTTCTTCAAGGTATCCTGAAGATATTTCATACTCTGCTCCCTCTGCGAAGGCAGGATGAGCTCTGCAATTTTACCCTTGTAACGTGGATCAAGAAAGGTTGCCAGCCAGTAATGATCCCTCTCCTTGATACCATGAACCATTGGGTCTTTTCGCAGACTTTGCAGAATCAAGGAGCCCCTGCAGTGTAAGTTTGAGGAGGCATGAGAGTCCTCTGGGTCACTGAGGATGATATTGTTAGGAACTACCTCCTCCCAGCCACATACAACTCCTTGGGTTTCTGGGGACTGAAAACCATCCCTTGAAGTCTGCTGTGTGTTATCCTCTACATCCATGCTGACGCAATCCTCCTCCTCCTCTTCTTCCTGTGTGTTTTGGCGGTCCTGTAGGAATGCTATCTGCATAAAGGGGGCCTCCCGCTGTTCTGCATCAAGTGCCCTGTCCATGATTCCACGAAGCGTGTGCTCCAGCAGGAAGACAAGAGGGACAGTGTCACTGATGCATGCATTGTTGCTGCTCACCATCCTTGTGGCCTCCTCAAATGGTGACAGGACAGTGCATTCATCCTTGATCAGTAGCCACTGGCGTGACGAAAAGAAACCAAGCTCCCCTGAGCCTGTCCTGGTGCCCAACTCACACAGGTACTCATTGATGGCCCTCTGTTGTGTTTATAGCCTGTCACACACCTGGTGGTGGAGTCTGTCTTATGCAGGGAACAACCACTCTTGCGCACCTGATTCGGGGACCCCTGGTAGAGCAAACAGGAGATCCAAGAGTGCAGGATGGCACGAGGGCTGGATTGTCTCTGATGATGTGTGAGAGGTTCCAGAGCGGCTCGTGCAGATATGAAGGAAGGTGGTACAAGCTGGGTTTGCAACTGGTGGGCGGTGCCGTACAAAGGAGTAGGCAGAAGAATGGTCAGGTCCAAGCAGAGTTCGTAATCAGACGGGCAGCAGAGGTACAAGGGATCAGTAGAAATGCAAAACAATGACCCCTCGCAATAGTATGATGGGGGATGAGTGCTTCCCAGGGATGATAGAGTTGGCCTTGCTGCCTTCCAGGGATAGGGGTGTCCCAGATAACACTATATATTAGAAGAAAAAGAAGGCACACTGGCCTAGTGAATTATCCCAGGGTGAAATTTATAAATTGATATTCCCTCCGGGAAGCTGCAGAGAGAGGGAAAGAACAAGGTGAGAAGCATGACCCTGCTTGATAGGCATTTCAACCCTGGTAGTAGAAGGACACTTACCGCTCTTGGTGGGGCAGACTCTGACTACGTGTCCCGGTTCCCCACAATAAAGGCACAAGTTCTGGGAGAAGCATCGTTGTCTTTCCTCAGTGGTGAGGGACGGACATAGGAGCCCTATCTGCATAGGCTCAGAGAGGTCTGGGGGAGAGGAGGAGGAGGTAGTCACTGGAGCGAAAGGAACAGGATTCAGGTAGCTGGGAACCCGTGGGAGCATCCAAGTGGGACGCAGGGGTCCCGAAGATCTTTCAGCGCAACGTTCCCGGAGACGCCGGTCAATTGAAATGGCCAGGTTGATGAGTACGTCCAGGGTTTGGGGCACCCCCACTCAGGCCAGCTCATCTTTAAGGGGTTCTGACAGACCCAGGCGAAACTGGTAACACAGTGAGGCATCATTCCATGCTGTATCTGTACTGCACCGCCGGAACTCTGCTACATAGTCTTCTGCGGCGCGGCGACCCTGTTGGAGAGCATGTAAGGTAGCCTCCGCTGTGGCGGCCTGGTGGGGGTCCTCATAAAGTCGGGCCATGGCTTGAAAAAATAGAGCCAATGTGGAGACTTCTGGGATTATCTTCTCCCATAGCCGGTGGGCCCATGACTGGAGTTCATCCTGAAGTAGGGAGATGACAAGCCCTACCTTGGTGGCCTCGAGAGAGAAGGTGCATGGTTGGAGGCCTAAGTACAGCTCACAGGAATTTCAAAAGGTCCGGAACTTGCAGCAGTCCCCAGAAAACTTGTCTGGCAGGGGGACCTTGGGTTCTGAGGGCAGAGCCACAATGGTGCGGGCTGCGGATTGACCAGCCCCTGGGGCTATATGCGCTGCGAGTTCCTGTACACGCTCTTCCAACTGGGTATAGCCTTCTTGCAGGTTTTTTACTGCTTGTGTGAGACCAGCGGTGAGCATACAGATTGTCCATAGGAGAGTGTGTTCCCTGTGCAGACTCGGTCATGGCTGTCCGTTTTTGTCACGCACCTGGTGGTGGAGTCTGTCTTATGCAGGGAACAACCACTCTTTCGCACCTGATTGGGGGACCCCTGGTAGAGCAAACAGGAGGTACGAGAGTGTAGGATGGCATGAGGGCTGGATTGTCTCTGATGATGGTGTGAGAGGTCCCAGAGCGGCTCGTGCAGATATGAAGGAAGGTGGTACAGGCTGGGTCGGCAACTAGTGGGCGGTGCGGTACAAAGGAGTAGGCAGAAGAATAGTCAGGTCCAAGCAGAGTTCGTAATCAGGCGGGCAGCGGAGGTACAAGGGATCAGGTAGGAGAATGGTCGTGGGTAGCCAGGGGTCGGTGCAGGCAGATATCAAGCAGGTCAGGCCAAAGCTGGGTCTTCAGGAAACAGGAACAAGTAAACAGGAACAGAGCTGGGGCTCACAGGTACACTAGACACTATAGAACGGACACCTACGTGCTGTCCGCTTAAATGGGCCGTTTGGGCGCCAATGCCGGTGCATGCACGAGCGCATAGGCGCGCACACACGCTACGTGTGCCTGCGCACAGGCTTCCGGACCCGACTTCCAGGGACAACGGTTGTTTCCTGACACAGCCTATGCAACATTGCCAATGTTGTGTTCCACCTGGTGGGCATGTCACAAATGAGGCAGTTGGTGGGAGGTTGAATTCCCGCTGAATGTCAGCCAGCCGAGCACTGGCATTTTTTGCCCTGCCTCAGAATATCTGGTAAGCCTGGGTACCTGGTCAAGAAACACTGCACCACCAAATTCAGGACGTGTGCCAAGCATGGGACATGTATCATGTGTCCCTGTCGGAGGGAGAGAAGGTTGGTGCCATTGACGCATACAACCATTCCTGGCTCAAGCTACCGTGGCATCAACCACCTCTGAGCCTGCCCCAGCAGAGCTGACAGAATCTCTGCCCCAGTGTGGTTCCTGTCCCCTAGACAGACCAACTGAAGCACCACATGGCATCTTTTAGCCTGACTGCTTGCATAGCCCCTTGAACACTTAAGGAGCACTGCAGGTTCAGAGGACAATTCTGCAGAAGAGGCCGTAGAGGAAGAAGAAGAGGAGGGGTGAAGGAAGTGGATGTGGCAGAATCACCACCAGCTTTTGGGGGCATGGTGGCAGAACTAGCTCCAACATTGAACCCTGTCCTGCATCCTTCCCACCTGCCAGCAGAGTTACCCAGTGCGCCGTGAAGGAAAGGTAACGTTCCTGACCATGCCTGCTGGACCATGAGTCAGCGGTAATATGAACCTTGCTGCAGACTGCCCTGTCCAACGAGGCCAAAACATTGCTTTCCACATGATGGTAGAGAGCTGCAATGGCCTTACATGAGAAGAAATTTAATTTAAACACTGAGCATGTGGATGGCTGGGACAATATTTTTTTTTACCGTTCAGCAACTGGGGAAGGGAAATTTGCCTGCTGAAATCAACTGGTGGTGTACTGCTAGCAGATTGGCTGCAAGTACTTGTGGCACACACATTCATTCCTCTCATGTTTTTGAGAGGACTGGAGGTATAGTAGGGGTTGAGATCCCAGAGGAGGAGCGAGGAGAAGTCCACCTTGTTTTATGATGTGGGTCTTTGAGGTGCTGTTGCCAACAGACTGCATGGCAAGTCGTCATATGTCTTGTCAAGCATGTGATGCCCAAGTGACTGCTGTTCTGGCCGCGCTTGATCCGCTTCAGACATAGATTGCAAACAGCAATGGTGCGATCTACTGCACGCGTGTTGAAAAAAGCCCACACCAATTAACTTTTGGAAGTCAGTGGGGAGTCAGCAGCACCATGCACCTTTGGAGCTCTGTGGTGTGATGCAATAGGCTGGCTGCCCTTAAGCTG
>BLSH010008165.1:574540-597718 GCA_018402905.1 Glandirana rugosa
ATGTCCTGTGAATGTGGGGGAAGGAATGGTCTGGTTAAAAGTCGAAAGTCGCGAGAGTGTGAAATTTACTGTTAATGAGTCAGTACGATGTGACATGGGTTTGTTTAAAAAATAGTAAAAGAAGAGTGTTTATCTCGAAAGAAAACCACCATATATTAGTGACGACCCAAAAAATAAAAAAAGTTATATTCGCTTTTTCATCGCTTTTAAAACTTTTTTTGTTTGTGAAAAAAAATCAAACAAAACTTTCTAAAACGTTTTTTCATTAAAAAGAAGTATTTAAACCCGGTATTAAATATGACGATGTATAGTACAGTGTAGCATGACTGAGTAATTGTCATTTAAAGTGTGAGAGCGCTGAAAGCTGAAAATTGGTCTGGTAAGGAAGGGGGTGTAAGTGTCCTGTATGGAAGTGGTTAATGAACTTTAGTTTGTTTAATGCCTGTGTTTTAATGCACTGATGCCTATTTTATCACTGTCCATTAGAACTAGGCATGTGGCTAAGAACTGAATCAGAATCCTAAAATCTTTATGTTTTTGTTTTTTGACCGTGATCAACACTATAGGGGGACGCTAAAATGTATGATGAAAATGGTAGCAAGGAGCCTGAAGTACAATTTATCCAAGCGGAGAGGAAATAATCAGAAATATTTCATTAAAACCAGCATTTTCAGGCTGAAGAGATCTGATCAGACGGCCTTAAATAATTTATACGTTCTTTATTTCAGACTTTCTTCCATCAGCTATAAAGTGTTTTGACAGTGTTACAGTTGTCTCTCTATGGCCTTTTTAAAGTATGGGGTAGGAGGAAAAATATTTTTTTTTTATAGAAAAGTACAAGCAATGGCACTTTTATCAAAAGTAATATTATTAAATATCTGTGAATGCAGGTATTATGCAATGAAGAAGCTGTTAAAGCAAAACTTTACTCTCTCAATCAATGTTAAAGTGGTTCCAAAGGCGGATTGTTTGTTATCTTAATGCATTGTCTGCATTAAGGTAAGAAACCTGTATTCTGCTCCTCCGCAGCCCACCCCCAAATACTTATATGAGCCTCATCTCGATCCAGCACTCTGCCCCGAGAGCAGCTTCTCTCTCTGCTCTCTCCTCATTGGCCATGGAGGCAGCAGTGGAAGCTATTGGCTTTTGCTGCTGTCAATCACAGCCAGCGAGGAAAGAGCAGGGGACGGGGCCGAGCTGCATTGTATGTATCAATGGACACACACACAGTGCTGCTCAGGATCGAGCACACACAATCCCACATAGCAAGCTTGCTATGAGGGCACTCAGAAGGGGGGAGGGGCCAGGAGCTTTGGAGGGGGACCCCAAAAATGAGGATCAGAGGAGGTTAGTATGACATGTTTATTTTAAAAAAACTACCTTTAGAACTTTAACTATTTTTAATCCTGTAAATGGATAGAAAGTTATATTACGGTATATTTACTTGTTTTAACTACCTGGTTTCTGACCTAGGCCTAAAGGATGTCCTCATAGGTGTGCACAGCCTATTGTATTAGGGTGTGCACCACAAAGCTCAAACACACACTGTATGCATGTGTGTGCAAGTGTATATACAGTTGTGCTCATAAGTTTACATACCCTGGCAGAATTTATGATTTCATTTTACAGAGAATATGAATAATCACACAAAAATGTTTCTTTCACTCATGGTTAGTGTTTGGCTGAAGCCATTTATTATCAATCAACTGTGTTTTCTCTATTTAAATCGTAATGACAAGAGAAACTACCCAAATGACCCTGATCAAAAGTTTACCCAGTTCTTAATACCGTGTATTGCCCCCTTTAACATCAATAACAGCTTGAAGTCTTTTGTGGTATTTGTGGATGAGGCTCTTTATCTTCTCAGATGGTAAAGCTGTCCATTATTCTTGGCAAAAAGCCTCCTGTTCCTGGAAATTCTTGGGCTGTCTTGCATGAACTGCATGTTTGAGATCTCCCCAGAGTGGCTCAATGATATTGAGGTCAGGAGACTGAGATGGCCACTCCAGAACCTTCACTTTATTCTGCTGTAGCCAATGACCGGTCGACTTGGCCTTGTATTTTGGATCATTGTCATGTTGGAATGTCCAAGTACGTCCCGTGCGCAGCTTCCTGGCTGATGAATACAAATGTTCCTTCAGTATTTTTTGATAACATACTGCATTCATCTTGCCATCAATTTTCACCAAATTTAAATTTTAGTTGGTCTACCTGACCGTGGCTTAGTTTCAACAGAACCCCTTATTTTCCACTTCTTGATTAAAGTTTGAACACTGCTGATTGGCATTCTCAATTCAGTGGATATCTTTTTATATCCCTTTCCTGTTTTATACAGTTCTCGCAGATCCTTTGACAATTATTTAGCTTTCCCCATGACTCAGAATACAGAAACGTCCGTGCAGCACTGGATGAAAGATGCAAGGGTCTGTCAGGAATCTAGAAACTCATTGACCTTTTATACACACACACATTAATTACAAGCAAACAGAACACAGGTGAGGATGGTTACCTTTAACCACTTAACGTTTATAAACGGCGGCAGCTTTAAGTGGATGTATCGGGGGTATAGCCTGCAGCTACAGGCTATAATCCGGTACCATTTTTTAATGTGGGCGGTCGGCTATCTGGTGATAATGACGATCCGGCTCTCGGCTGTTACCCCGCGCCACGGGAGGGCACAACCCCGCGCCACTCTTCTCCGACCTCCCGTCCCACCGGGAGACCAGAGCTCCGATCCAGTGTGTCCGCCGTCTGTGTGGAATCCCCATAGAAGCTGAAATCGGTTCTGATCGAGACTCCTTTGTATATTTCCGGAAGCGACGTCACAACGTCCCTTCCGGTTTACTCGGCGGCCAATGGCGCCGGTTTTAAAAAAATGACAGTATTCAGAATCGCCATTTTTTGGTGATCTAAATACTGTGAAGTGCAAAGGAGGGAATGGGGGTCTTTTAGACCCCCAATCCCTCCATAAAGAGTACCTGTCACCACCTATTACTTTCACAAGGGATGTTAACATTCCTTGTTACAGCAATAAAAGTGATCAGAATTTTTTTTTAAAGAAACAGTGTTTAAAAAAAAATAAAAATAAAATAAAATAAATAAAAAAAAATAATAAATAAAATGTACACACCACCGTCCCTTGCACAGCAAATAAACCACATACTCAAGTTGTGCCCGCATATGTAAACAGTGTTCAAATCACACATGTGAGGTATCGCCGCTATCGGCAGAGTGTGACTCTGGTAACCATTAAAAATGTTTAAAGTGTCGCCTATGGAGATTTTTAAGTACTGGAGTCTGTTGCCTATCCGTGAATATGCGCAATTTTCAACCGTAACATATTTGGTATCTATTTACTCGGTGTAACATTCTCTTTCACAATATACAAAAAAATTGGGCTAACTTTACTGTTGTCTTATTTTTTAACTCAAAAAAGTGATATTTTTCCAAAACAATCGCGCTTGTAAGACCACTGCTCAAATACAGTGCGATAAAAAGTATTGCCACGATCGCCATTTTATTCTCTAGGGTGTTTGAAAATTATATATATATAATGTTTGGGGGTTCTAAGTAATTTTCTAGCAAACAAAATGGTTTTAATTTGTAAACACCAAACTCCAAAAAGAGGCTCGGTCTGTAAGTGGTTAATAGCTATTCAAGCCCTTTTGTGTCAAATTGTGTGCATGTTATCAGGCCAAAATCACCAGGGTATGTAAACTTTTGATCAGGGTCATTTGGGTAGTTTCTGTTGTCATTATGATTTAAAAAGATTATAAAAGTTGATTGATAATAAATGGCTACAGCCAAACACTAACCATGAGTGAAAGAAAAGTTTTTGTGTTATCATTTATATTCTCTGAAAAATGGCCAAGAAATCATAAATTCTGCCAGGGTATGTAAACTTATGAGCACAACTGTATACTGATGGTGTCAGTAGAGCAGTGGACAGTGTCAGTAGGGTAGTGGATGGTGTCAGTAATTCTATTATAATTTTGCTACAATTTTTTTAGCAGAAAAAGGGAGCAATTTTTTTTATTTGGTGAAATCTCAGGGGTCTAAACAGGGGGAATATGATTAGGGTGTGCCCTGCAGTGTTCATTTTGGCAGCACATTTTAATTTAATTTTAGTCTTAGGACTAAAATGGCATTTTAGTTTTAGTCTTCTGCAATTGTTTTAGTTTTAGTCGTATTTAGTCGACTAAATCTCCAGGACATTTTAGTTGACTAAAATCATTTTAGTCGTCTAAAATTGAATGGGTGTAGTTAAATTGTAAAGCATTATTTAACCTCTTTAGATCCGCGCTATAGCCGATTGACGGCTACAGCGTGGATCTACTTTGCCGGGAGGCCGTCAATAGACTTCCTCCCCTTTGCGCGCCCCCAGGCTCACTCTTGCGTGAGCGTGCCCGCGGGTCGGGCAGACTCTATGTCCGTCTGGGACCCGCGATCCCTTTACAGAGAGCCAGAACGGGGAACCGCTGGTGTAAACACGGCGGGTCCCCGCTCTGTCAGGGGGGGCATGACAGATCTACTGATCCCTGTGATTGGGATCAGTTAGATTTGTTATGTCACTGTTAGCCCCGCCCCCACACAGTTAGAACACATGCAGGGAACACATTTAACCCCTTGATCACCCCCCTAGTGTTAACCCCTTCCCTGCCAATGACATTTATACAGTGATCAGTATCTATTTTTAGATCTGATAGCTGTATAAATGTCATTAGTCCAAAAAAGTGTCAAAAATGTCAGACATGTCCGCCGCAATATCGCAGTCCCGATAAAAATTGTCTCTCCTCCCCTGACCCACTTAAACATAAATGCTTTGCTTTGAAGTGGGCTAGCTGGACACCCACTTAGAGTTTAGGGTCCAGGCTAGAAACTCCCACTGAACTTTTTCCTTGGTTGTGGAAGCACCAGAACGTACTGCCTAAGTAAAGTCTGCTTCATCCTCAGTTTTGACTGGAGTTCTCTCACGTGAATGACCCCCCCCCCCCACCTCATCTCCCACACTCCCCCTACCCCCCTTCCCCGCCTATCCTCCCTAGTCCCCCCCCCTTTTCATTCATACCTGGTAAGGAGGTGGCTGGACTACCTCTCGCTGGGGATTTAATCTTTGAAATTTTTGATATTTCTGAATTTTTGAATCTTGGAGTCTGTACCTTCCTTCAGATTACCTGTGTTAGTGTTGACATAAGATTCTGAACCAGCCTGTAATGTCTGTTATTGTTCTGTGCATTGGAAAAACTAATAAAATATTATTTTAAAAAAAATAATAATAATAAAAATGCCATAAACCAATTTCCATAGTTTGTAGGCGCTATAACTTTTGTGCAACCCAATCAAAATACGCCTATTGCGATTTTTTTTTAACCAAAAATATGTAGAAGAATATATGTCGGCCTAAACTGAGGAATAAATTTGTTTTTTTATTTTTGGATATTTATTATAGCAAAAAGTTTAAAAATGTGTTCTTTTCTCAAAATCGTCGCTCTTTTTTTGTTTATATCGCAAAAAATAAAAACCGCAGAGGTGATCAAATGCCACCAAAAGAAAGCTCTATTTGTGGGAAAAAAAGGACACCAAGTTTGTTTGGGTACAACGTCGCATGAGCGCGCAATTGTCATTCAAAGAGTGACAGCGCTGAAAACTGAAAATTGGTCCGGGCAGGAGGGAGGTTTAAGTGCCCAGTAAGGAAGTGGTTACGCATTTCTCTACAATTTCCAAACTCATTATGTACTGCTGGAGTGAAAAATCTAACATGTTATTATGTATAGACCAGTGTTAATTTTGATGTCAAATTTCAATTTAGTTTTAGTCTTAGTCTTTTGACTAAAATGCCATTTTAGTTTTAGTCCCATCTTATCTTTTCACTAAAATGCCATTTTAGTTTTAGTCATATTTTAGTCATCTCAGTTGTTTTAGTTTTAGTCGTATTTTAGTCAATGAAATTAACACTGGTGCCCAGGCACACCTGGCATACCCTGTGCGCATGTCTATGGATGTCCTACATCCCAGGAGTTTTCATTGCCATTTTTTTCTTCTGTAGGAGGGTAAGAGGGGATTTCTCAGCTAAATACACCCTCCTGTCTGCATTCCTGGCAGATGGAGTCCAGGAATTAATGTTGCTTGAATCATTGTCCTTAGTTAAGATGGCCATGGCTAGAAATGCTACAGGGTGTTTTTGAAAGCGATTTCTCAACAGAATAAAACATGAAGACATGGATGAATAGGGGGGTTTGTTTTTAATATTAAAAATGAATTAAATGGTGTTTTTGGTTTGAGGTGCTCAGATACAGTAAAGTTCAGCTTTAAAGACAGTTTGCAATTTGTTGGAATATGTGAACTTACAGTCTAAAGCCTCGTACACACGGTTCGACGATCGTATACAACAGGTCGTATGAACGACCATTGTATGCTAATCCGACCGTTAGTACGCGTGATTATAAAAGCCGACGTACGACGGTCGTACAACAGGAGTTGTATGAGCAAACTAGAAAACTGTGGTAGTACCAACAATCGGTCGTAAGACCGTTGTATCGTGTGTACAGAGCAGTTGGTCCAACAAGTTGTACTGTGCAAAACACGCATGCTCCAAAGTCAGGAACGGCCAGAGACAAATTACATGCACCTGAACTTTCTCTTTATACATTCATAACACATCACTACGTTCGGCTTGGTCGTACGATCGTGTAGTGCAGCCAACATTCGATTTGGTCCGTTCGGTCGTACGACCGTCGAACCGTGTGTACGAGGCTTTAACATATGTGTGCTCACATAAGAACTGGCAGTTGGATGAGTTCTAAAATATTGTCATTAGATCTTTGGATATTATAAAGTGGGCCGGAAATCTTACAACCAATATTCCCTCATGTAGATTGTGAGATATTTTTATTTCTGCAACATTTAACCTCTGTATAGTTGACTGTACAATTAGATTATAATCTTAACAATATAAGAGTTAGGCCCCTTTCACACAGGCTTTCCGATTAGGTCCTATCAGTTTTTCAGGCGGACATGATCGGATGCTCTATTCACTTCTATGGAGCAGTGGATGCAGGGCTGTCTTAATGCATGGGCACCCCAGGGGCCCCAGGTGTATGGGGACCCTATGGTAGTCTTCCATTACATCATACTTGCCAACTGTCCCGGATTTGACAGAACAATCACGCTATTTTTACTAAGCTGTCCCAGGATGGCCGTATCCTGAGCAGCGTCCTATAGCCTGTACTGTGCCCTCTTCATCCCAGTATTGTGCTCTTCTGACCCCCCGTACTGTGCCCCCCTGATCTCAGTATTGTGCCCTCCTGACTGGGCCCGCATGATCCCAGTATTGTGCCCTCCTGACCCTCCTATACTGTGCCCTCCTAATCCCAGTATTGTGCCCTCCTGACCACCCCCCCATACTGTGCCCTCCTGATCCCAGTATTGTGCTCCCCTGACCCCCGTACTGTGCCCTTTTGCCTCCACCCCTGTACTGGGCCCTTGTGATCCCAAAAATTTGGCTTCCTGACCCTCCTATACTGTGCCCAGTATTGTGCCCTCCTGATCTCAGTATTGTGCCCTCCTGACCTCCTGCACTGTGTCCTTTTACCTCCACCCCTGTACTGGGCCCTTTGCGTTGATTAGTCTTTTATTTATGGAATGCTTTCTTATGGTTTAAAATCAATTTTATTGAAATTACTAATAAATACATGTTTAATTCTATCAACTATTTATACTTTCATTCTTGAGAGTAGGTGCGTAAATTGGTGTCAGCTTTTAGGGGCCCAGTACATTACTTTGCCCAGGGGCCCATGATGCAGTTAAGACCACCCTGAGTGGATGTCAGCGGTGACATGTCCGCTGACATCCGCCACTATCCGATCCGATCCTGTCCGTGAAATCCAAATAGATGGAAACCCTATTTTCTATCTGTCTGGAGAATCGTATCAGATGAAAATGGACAGGCGGTCCGTTTTCATCCGATCTCCATAGAGGACAGCGAGGCTCTGACTGGTCCGTCTCTGCACAGTGATAGGAGATGGATCTGTCATCTGCCTGCTCAGTGGAGATCAAAGGATCGATCCCTGCTGAACAAAGCGAAGTCAGCCGGGTGGAAAGCCCATGTGAAAGAACCCTTAGTAACCTGGGAAAACTTTTTTTTTTTTGGAGGGGGGGGGGGGGGTTGGATAGTGTAAGAAAGGATTAGAATCCCTGTGAACAAAGTTACCCAGTAAGGACTAAGTGAAAGGGTTGAGTCTAAAGCTGGCTAAACACAGCTTTAGGAACATTCATTCCATTTTCACACTGGGGCCGCCTGAGCGTCAGTCGCTGTTTGGCGGCAGCAGGGCGATTTTAACCCCCAACAAGGGGTTAAATATATACAAATGATTATATGAAAATCTACCAGTATTAAAGTTTAACTAAAGGTAAACCTTTTTTCTTTAGTTTTGGATAGAGTGGAGTGGGATTCAAACACCTGACAAGGTTTTATTGCTGCCTGTGCCCTCAAATAGTGGGTTGTCACTAGAACAAGAATAGAGGAGAAATCTTCCAATGATGGCACTAGTTCTAGTGACAATTAAGGATTCCCTTACCGTGGAGGGAATTCCTCTCACTTCCTGTTTTGGCTGTGGTACAGGAAGTAAAGGGAAATCTATCCAATGAGACACAGAAAGCAAAAACTGAGAGGGATTATAACCCTCCCTTACACTAAAATGAAAAAAAAAGTTTTGCCTTTAGTTTTACATTAAAACTTCTTCCGTTTTGTGTAATTAATGTGATACTAAAGTGTTGGGGTTTTTTTAGTGAAAAATAACAAACATGTTATACTTACCTGCCCTGTTTAGTGATTTTGCACAGAGCAGCCCAGATTCTCCTCTTCTCGGGTCCCTCGCTGGCACTCCTGGCCCCTCCCTCCTGCTGAGTGCCCCCACAGAAAGCAGCTTGCTATGGGGGCTCCCGAGGCAAGCCACAGCTCTGCATGTCCATTCAGACACAGAGCCACGGCCTGGCCCCGTCCCCTTTCTTTCTCCTCATTGGCTGACTGACTTCAATTGACAGCAGCGGGAGCCAATGGCGTCACGCTGCTGTCTCAGCCAATGAGGAGGGGAGTCCCGAGCAGCCGAGACACTGCTGCAACATCGCTGGATGTAGATGGGGCTCAGGTAAGTATGAGGGGGGGCTGCTGCACACAGAAGGTTTTTGCATATAATGCATTAAGATAAAAAACCTTCTGCCTTTACAATCACTTTAAGAAGATAGTCGTCAAGTCTCTGATGGCTTTATTGAATGTTTTGACACTTTTTCATACAAACGTTCATATAAAAATCTATCAGTGTATGGTTAGCTTAACCGCTTGCCAAATCGCCGTAGGTGCGCGTACACGGCAATCATTCGCTAGCAGGGGAGCCAACCAGTGGGTCCGGTGGACTCGATGTCCGCCGGCCACCCACGATCGCTCCAGAGAGAGGCAGAACGGGGATCTGCCAGTGTAAACAAAGCAGATCCCAGTTCTGTCAGGGGAGTAGAGAGAGATTGTCTTTTCCTAGTGATTTGGAACAGCGATCTCTTTCGTCCTCCAGTCAGCCCAGCCCCCATACAGTTAGAAATACCTCCCAGGGAACATAGTTAACCCTTTGATCGCCCCTAGTGTTAACCCCTTTCCTGCCAGTGTCATTTATACAGTAATCAGTGCATTTTTATAGCACTGATCACTGTATAAATGTCACTGGTCCCAAAAAAGTGTCAAAAGTGTACGATCTGTCCGCCGCAATGTCGCAGTTCTGCTAAAAATCGCAGATCACTGCCATTACTAGTAAAAAAAAAAAATAATAATAAAAATGTCATAAATCTATCCCCTATTTTGTAGACGCGATAACTTTTGCGCAAACCAATCAATATGCGCTAATTGGGATTTTTTTTTTTACCAAAAATATGTAGAAGAATATATATTGGCCTAAACTGAGGAAGAAATTAGTTTTTTAAATTTTTGTTATAGCAAAAAGCAAAAATATTTTTTTTTTTTCAAAATTGTTGCTCTTTTTTGTTTATAGCTCAAAAAATAAAAACTGCAGTGGTGACCAAATACCACCAAAAAAAAACTCTATTTGTGGGGGAAAAAAGGAAATCCATTTCGTTTGGGTACAGTGTCGAATGTGCAATTGTCAGTTAAAGTGGCGCAGTGCCGTATCGCAAAAAATTGCCTGATCAGGAAGTGGGTAAATCCTTCCGGGGCTGAAGTTGTTAAAGTATAACTTAACCACTTCAGCCCCGGAAGGATTTCCAGCTTTAGGACCGGAGCCCTTTTTGCGATTCGGCGCTGCGTCGCTTTAACTGACAATTGCGCGGTCGTGCGACGTTGTACCCAAACGAAATTTGCGTCCTTTTTTTCCCACAAACAGAGCTTTCTTTTGGTGGTATTTGATCACCGCTGCGTCATTTCTGATCGCCGCTATAAACAAAAGAAGAGCGACAATTTTGCAAAAAAACACAAATTTCTTACTTTTTCCTAAAATACAAATCCAAAAAAAATATATAAAAATACATTTTTTTTCACCGTTTTTGGCCGATTTATATTCTTCCTCATATTTGCGATAAAAAAAATCGCAATCGGCGTTTATTGATTGGTTTGCGCAAAAGTGGTCGCGTTTACGGATGATGAGAATTCATTTTTGGGGTTTTTAATTTTTTTTTATTTTTTACTAAAAATGGCGGCGATCTGCGATTTTTTGCGGTACTGCGATATTTCAGCGGACATGGCGGAACATTTTGACACTTTTTTGGGACCATTGGCATTTATACAGCGATCAGTGCTATAAAAATGCACTGATTACTGTGTAAATGTCATTGGCAGTGAAGGGGTTAACCTGCAGGGGGCGCGCTAAGGGTTAACTATGTTCCCTGGGCGTGTTCTAACTGTATGGGGGCTGCCCTAACAGGGGAAGGGAAGTTATCACAGCCTTCACGTAAAGGAAGGCTGTGATCACAGCCCTTCCCCCTCACACAGAGCGGAGGTCCGTGTTTACATACACGGACCTCCGCTCATTCGCTCCGGGGGGGGCATCGCGGGTGGCCGGCGGCAATCGAAGCCGCCGCACCCGCTCCCTGGCCCCCCCTGGACACAGTGAGCGCGCGGGCGCACCTCCGGCGGCGCGCGCGCGCTCACTATACACGTTCCCGCAGCCGCCGTCGTATGACGGCGATTTGCGGGAACGAGCCACTTTGCCGCCGTCAATTGCCGATCGGCGGTCGGCAAGTGGTTAAAGTATAGCTAAAGGTAAATCTTTTTTTTTTTAGTTTTGGATAGAGTGGAGTGGGATTAGAACACTGGTCAGGTTTTTTTGCTGTCTGTGCTCTCAAATATTAGGTTGTCACTAGAACAGGAACAGAGAGGAAATCTTCCAATGACAGCACTAGTTCTGGTGACCCTGGTGACAACCAAGGATTCCCTCACTTTGGAGGGAATTCCTTTCACTTCCTGTTTTGGCTATGGGACAGGAAGTAAAGGGAAATCTCCCCAATGAGGCACAGAAGGTAAAAACGGACAGGGATTATAACCCTCCCTTACTCTAAACTGAAAACAAAAAATGTTTTGCCTTTAGTTCTACTTTAAAACTCCTTCAGTTTTGTGCAATTAAATGCTTTCTTATATCCAGAGAATAATTTACCACTTACCAGTTTATCGGCCGTGGTCCTTGCTGGCACTAATTTTATATCCAATATTTGAAGATGCACATCTCTGACCCCTCCAAATGATTTCTGATTCATTTATTTGCTCTTTGTTACAAAGAAACTTTAACTAATACCCTTTTGCAGCAATTTGTTATGATTCCTCCACTAATAAGTTAGCGTTTCAATTACATTCACCCTCCAGAGACAGCAGAACGTGGCATAGAAGCGACATGGAATCTTACAGTGCATGCATGGCACTTTTATGTCTAGCTGAATTTAGTTAATTAGCTTGAATAAGTGCATGCTTGTGTTACAGAAAATGAACCCACCACATGGCATTGTATTATATTACTGGCCTGAAGCTTTCTCTTGTCATAAAACCTGGCGGCCCTCAACGTGTGCTAAGGACACCAATGATTCAAGAGTGAATTAATGAAATAAAGTGTCAGTGGAATGACTTTATAATTAAAATATATACCGATAGGAAACAAGTGCCTTGCAGTCATTCGATGAGGGTAGAGCTGGTGTGGCTTCTACCATGCGAAGAACTGCAACAAAGAAAGCAGCTTCCATCCTCTCCCTCCATCGGCACAGCTTAGCTTACATCCTCATTTTCAATAACGCTGCTCCTTTATCTCACTCTGCCTGATGCCTAATAAGGTGATTGCTATTTACTTTGCACCAACAGCTAATCTGTTAATGATTGATTTTAAATTTGTGTAGCCATTTGTCTGTGGCAGAGACAGAGAGGCTAGAATACAGACTTTGTTGGATTGATGAATTAAGATTTACTTAAGTCCTTACTTTATAAATATGAAACATGTTTTTTTATCTTAAACATTACACTTGATTGATATTTAGGAACAACACCAGATTACATACAAGATTTTTAATATGTATGAAAATATCAAGCGTCAGGAAATGTGCCATAGTAATCCAGTTACAAATATATCTACAGACATTAGTGGTGAGGGGCTCAAATGCAGAGTATATTTGGGAAAAAAGAAATAAAAACATAGCATAGGCATCGTTAGCCCCGGGCTAAGGGGGCTACAGCCCCGAGGGGCAGTCTAATTGCATTATTAGCCCCGAGCCGCAATTAAAAAAAGAAGTCCTATGATGGACGTCACCGCAGTGGTCCAATCCCGCATCGCGGGACGTGTGACGTCTATTACAGGGCAACGCCAGAACTCAGTGACACTGCGGGCGGCGCCGGGCGGCTATGATGGATGTCACACTTAGCCAATCCCGTGCTAGCACAGGTTGTGTGAAGTCCATTAAAGGACACGCTGGAGACACCCTGATGTAGAAGCCTGCTGGGGGACACGCTGCTGGGGAACACCTGATGTAAAAAGCAAGCTGCTGGGGGACACCTGATGTAAAAAGCAAGCTGCTGGGGGACACCTGATGTAAAAGGCACGCTGCTGGGGGACACCTTATGGAAGAGGCACAATGCTGGGGGACACCTGATGGAAGAGGCAAGCTGCTGGGGGACACCTGATGGAAGAGACACACTGCTGGGGGACACCTGATGGAAGAGGCACACTGCTGGGGGACTCCTGATGTTAAAGGCACGCTGCTGGGGGACACCTGATGTAAAAGGCACGCTGCTGTGGGACACCTGATGGAAGAGGCACACTGCTGGGGGACACCTGATGTAAAAGGCACGCTGATGGGGGACACCTGATGGAAGTGGCACGCTGCTGGAGGACACATGATGGAAGAGGCATGCTGATGGGGGACACCTGATGGAAGAGGCACGCTGCTGGGGAACACCTGATTGAAGGAGGCACTCCGCTGGGGACACCTTGATGGCATCTGGGGACAGGCGACGTGACAAGTGATACACCCTGGGCTCCCACTGATTCTGCATTATGGTTACTTGAATGATTTCATTTTATATTACAATGTAATATAAGAAATAATGCACTTCAATCATCCTGACACTATAACAACCATGGATGATTGAAGCGCTATCACCAGGTGTTTGGAGTATCTTTATCTGTTGATTGTTAAACTTTCTAGATTACATATATTGCTATTATGGTGTAGGATCTGGGCCTGCTGTCCCCTCCATTACTCTTTCCTTCCTTCCTTCCTTCTCTCTCCTTCCCTCCCTATTTCTTTCTTCCTTCCTCCATCCCTCATTCATCTCAGACTCAAACCACACCCCCTTTGAGCCATGCCCATGTAAGCCACACCCACAGTTAAGTTTAAGCCACGCCCGTTTTTCATGCGTTTTCTTTGGGCTAAAGCCCCTGGTCTTTTTCGCACCTAGCAACGCCCCTGACCTTCAGTATATCTCTGCAATGCATGCACATTCATCCATGTTTTAAAAGCACTGAAAGTAAAGAAAAATACCTGTTGTTCTACCAGAAATGCAGTGTACTCCTAACTTCCTATAGGGGGCATTAACATTGCCTCTGCTGCACCGAAATCCTAAATGATGTTGTCAGCTCTGCCCTGCTAGACTACAGAATACCTCCACCTCTTCTCATCTCTATACCACATGTGAGGGGTGGTTCATTTTGCTTTTGTATGTTGTCCTAAATACTTTATAGAGGGAAATATTTATAAAACTGTGAATATGACATTCACCAACCATTCACTGCAGGTGATTCTCCCTGGTGTATGTAAATTACAGAGAGTGATTCTTCTGCAGTAAATATTTGGTGACAGTCACATTCGCTACTTTATAAACATGCCCCTTAAAGTGGTACCCAGAAATCAAGGATAGCTTGTCACAAATTTGTGGCAGTGTTGAATTGCAAGTCTTGTAAACTTGCTGCACATGTTCACTGGCAAGTTGTACAATTGCAGAGCACTTGAAGCCCAAGTTCTAGTTGACACTTTTCCAATTTGTAGCAAATTTGCATGACAAGTCTCTAGCAAGATCAAAGTTGCAGTGGTGAGTCTACAGCAAGAGCTCTGCAAGTCACAGTGAACCTTGTGGTGGGATGACTATTGCACAACATAACTGAACCAGAACTTGCAGAAGACTTGCAGAATGTTTGCAAAGAAAGTTGATCTGGAGTCATGCAATGCAGACTTGCTGCAATTGTGCAACAAACTTGTGAAGCCTGGCAAGTCTAGCAATAGCTTAGCAAGTCATTTTCAAACTTGCAGCTCAATTGCTTGCTATCTCGGTAGTAGACTCTATCGCTTTTATTTTTCATGGGCCCCCTGCAGTGTTATACCATAATGTGCTAGTATGTGCCACATACTTGAACATTGTAACAGACTTCACATGGTCTTCCTACCGGGTTTATGCTTTCTGACCGATTGAATGGCCGGGCCACAATCACATCACTCCTGTACATGAGCACAGGAGTCAGCATCGCAGCAGGGCACTCTGCAATTCAATGTGTTGTGAATGCAGAGCGCCATGCACAGTGATATCATTGGCTAGAATCAATGTGACTAAACGGTGCAAGTTTAAGAGTTATTCACCATACCTACAGGTAAGGCTTATTATAATCTTACCTATAGGTACAAATAGTAATTTAGAGTTTACTACCACTTTAAGAAATATCTAAAGCCAAAACCTTTTTTTAATTTGGATATAGTAAGTAATCATTAAACCCCTGTTGGGATTTTTTCTGTGTCCCTTTTGGGAGAATTCTTAACCTCATCTCACTTTACCAAAACCAAACAAAAAAGATTGTCTAGAGCAGGGGTGTCAAACTCAATTGCATGGCGGGCCACATCAACAGTATGGTTGCCCTCAAAGAAGTGTGCCTTGTATAGAGTCCAGGATTCAGAAGTGTGCTACGTACAGGGTGCAGAGTTCAGGATTACGCTACATAAAGAATGCAGAGTTCAGAAGTACATTACATACAGAGTGCAGGACTCATAGGTGTGCTATGCACAAAGTGCAGTTCCAGGGGTGCTCTATGCACAGAGTGCAGAATTCCGGGGTGCACTATATACAGAGGGCAGGATTTAGGAGTGCGCTACATATAGAGTGAAGGGTTGAATAGTGCATTACGTATAGATTGCAAAGTTTAGGAGAACGCTACATACAGAGTGTGGAGTTCAGAGGTGTGCTGTCTACAGAGTCCAGGGTTTAGGGGCGCGATATGCACACTATGCACCCACCCAAAGATTTCTCACATCTCTACTCTCTCCTATCTGGCCTGACTCTAGTACCTCCCTGTTTAGGTGGCTTTACTACCCATGTATTTGGCTAGAGTACCTCCCTGTGTGGGCAGCTCTTCCTTGCCTTGCATTGAGATTCTCTCTTAGATTCAGGCGATCTGTCCCCGCTGTACCCCCGTGAGTGCAGGGATCTGTTAGATCCAGCAGCCACTGAGAGCAAAGCTGCCCCTTGTAAACACAGAAGGCTTCTGGAATGGAGGGTGAGAGCTAGAGGTGGCAGAACGGAGTTCCGCTACTTTCTGGCTGCAAAACTGGGTGCGAAGGCTACATGACAAGGCCTGGAGCGCTGGATTCAGCCTTGTGTTTGACATATGTGGTCTAGGTCTAGAAGTACACTTTAAAGTAGAACTATAGGCAAAACTTTTTTTTAATTTTGGATAGAGTAAGGAAAGATTATAACCTTTGTCAGGATTTTTTTTTTTTTGCCATGTGTCCCTTCGGGCAGATTTACCTTCACTTCCTGTTCCATAGCCAAAACAGGAACTTTAGAAGAAATCCACACAAATTAAGGGAATCAATTACCTTCTCCACCACTCCCCACCCCACCAGGTCACCAGAAATGGGTGTCCCCATTGGAAGAAGATTTCCCTTCTATTACTTTTCTGGAGACAACTCAAAGTGTAGGATTTCTTTTACATTCACTTTCAATGATAATGGCAAACAGAACAATTAGAGAGGCTGAATCTCCCTAATGGGAGCACAGACAGCAATAAAAACTGGCAGTCATTCCAATCCCTCTCCTCTCTATCCAAAGCTAAAAATAAAGTAAAAAAAAAAGGTTTTGCAGAAATTTGCTCTGTTGAAAAGCCAATTTACTGTATATGCAGTAAACCGTACTTGTTCTACTCACTGTGGAAGGGATCATTCCTCTGCATTGTGTAAAAAAGGCTGTATGATCCTGTCTTCTCTGATCCTCCCCTTCTTCCACAGTCCCCAAACCATCTCCTGATAGAAGTGAGAATTGGGGGCAAGCTGCACATGCTCAGTTTGGTGCGCATTGCTAGAGAGTTTTTATTTATTTAGGAGGGTGTCTACCAGCACTGTCCAGATAGAGGGTCAGGGGTCCTGCAGCCTCATAAGACAATCAGGGGAGAATCAAAACTCCTCCTACAAGCTTTAACCAGACACTGATAGAAGTCACAAGACTGCTCTAACTTCTGATGAGAAAAGGTATTTAGCCATTTATATTTACTAAAATAATTGCATTTCCATGTTCTGTGTACTGTGGGAAGCCAGATATAGTGAATGCAGGGTCCTGGGTTTAGTAACACTTTAAGCAGGGTCAGATTATTGTACAGCAATAATGAAAACTTGTGCTATAATAATATCAAAAACAAACACAATACTAATTAGAAGTAGCAGTGTTAATTACAGTAGAGGTTGAGGTTGTAGCAGTGGTGGTAGTATCATTGGATTGCATGACTTGTATTCGGCTACATTATGTGTATTAGCCACACTACCTACAGTATATGTTCCCCCTGTGATGAATGGGTGCTTTTTGTCCATAAGCATTAAAAATAAGGATAAAACAGCAGCTGGAAGACAGGATACATGAACCTAAACAATGGCCCTTTGACCCTTTTGTAACAGAGATATCAAGTGACATAGAAAAATGCCTCTCACTGGACACATTGGACACGGGAGAAAGTGTTAAATATAAGCAGGTGGACAGTGATGAATTGACACGCTAAAATATTGAACGCTTTGGCAATCAAGCAAGAGATATGGTCAACAACATTATTCAGTTTTGTCTAAAATCATTAAAAGGTGTACTTTAGCAAACTCACACCTAATCTCGAGGACTTTTCATCTTCACGTAGACCCAGGGCTGCTGTCATTAACAGATTGCTGGGGCATTATATAGGAAAGCTTACAATGCATTTAAGCAGCAATACTTGTCCTTTAAAATGATTTAAGTATATTTTATAATACTGTTTTGAAATTAGAATTTGTAATTCGGGTTACTATTGTAAGAGCCAAATCTGGTAAAAAAAAGAAAGTCTTCATGTTTATTAGAATATTTGAATGAGACTTACTGTGGAATTTCATCCAAAAATAATCATGTAAAATGAAAATCCCATTAAATCACCAAAACCAGCTTTTGTTGTCATATTTACCTTGAATCCAGAAGAGTAAGTTTTCTGCAGCTAGATGTCCTTGGTCTGATGGCCAGCATTATTCAATACACTTCCTCTGATCCCAGGTTCCCCCGGAAGCAGCACAGTGATCCGCTCATCTCTCTTTCACTCTGCTTATTGGCCTGCTGCTTCTCAGAACGTGAGCTGATTGGCTCTTTGTGCCACTTCTTTCTCTCACGCTCTAGTCCTTCTGTACCAGAACTGTAAGAGGCTGATACCAGGTCAATTCAGGTACTGAGCCTACACTGCTTGCATTTAAAAAATACATTTAAAGCTGATGTCCAGGTACAAAAACTTGAATTTAAACATATTCCTCAACAGCCATAAAGTATAAACAGTAAATCCACTTTTAGTTCACCAAATTCCTTTTAAAGCCCTATTGTTACCTGACCAGTGTGTGTGGGGTCTCTAGAGGACAGGCATTCCAGCAAAGATCTGTATCTGCAATGCAACCGTTGGCTTTAAAGGGACCCCTACATAGCAGTAATATGTGGGGCAGATGCACTCCTAAAGCCCCCCATGGTCAGTCCTGCCTGTAGTGGACCAAAAAGAACCCCCATTGCGTAAAAAGAGAGTAAACAGAAGAAACGGATATTAAAATTAGAACTATTAAAGTCTGTATGACTGCATGCCATGCTACCTTTAATGCTTTACATGACTTGGCATCTTTGTACTCACCATTTACAGTTACCCTATACTTATATGTGAAAAATCTAATAAAAAGGTGTCCGTTTTAATGTTGACAATGATGCTAGTTACTACAAAACAGAAAATTGTATCATACTTACCGTAATTTTCTTTTCCTGGTGCCTATCCATGGCAGCATATGCATGATAGTAGCCCCGCCTACTTCTGTCCACAGAACCAGTGCATAGCTATAAAAAGTTAATGCCCACACAACAGCCCATTTCAAGTACATCGCTAGGAATGAACTGGGTCGGTTCAGTATGCTGCCATGGATAGGCACCATGAAAAGATACTTACGGTAAGTATGATACAGTTTTCTGTTTTCCTGGTGCCTCCATGGCAGAATACGTATGATAGATCAATAACTAGCTATCAGGGTGGGAAGCTTCAGCAAATTCTGTCTTAATATAGTGAGTAAGCTACTGGCTTCCTGACAAAGACAGGTGTAGTGAGGACTACTAAGCCCATCAGTAGTGCTGAAAGAATGCACCATAATAGAACCGGATTGGCTCCCCTGCCTGTCATGTTGGCTGACATCTCTGCATAAGGTGTCCACGATGTTCAGATGCTGCTGGAGGAACGTACCGCAATTACTTTGTTGGCTGCAGCCCGGCCACATAGCGGGACCCTAGAATTAACTTTAGGAAATGCATGGCAATTGTGCGCTGGAGCCTTCTACCATTGTTGGTTTCTAAGGAGCTAGCTATAGCTACTTTGACTAGCTAATGACTGTTTGCAAGTGTGCCACCATTGATCTGGATGTATTGAAGGAGTACTTCACCTAAGTCGGACAAAGCAATCCCACTAGGGGATAGGTAAACAAACACCCACAGGCTCTTGATGCCTTGACAACAGCAAGGCTGTGAACCTCCTGTGGCTTGAAGAGCTTCCTCGATAATTCTTATACCAGGAGCTGGCTTCGGATAAGGGCGAATGTAGAAAAACTATTGAGCACCATAACCTCCCCATTCGCACCAACATTAAAATCCTCAGGATAGGCCTCAGAGTGCACCCCCCTCAAGGGGACATGCCCACAAAGCCTGCCCCAAAAACTACAGCGCAGATGGAAAAATGACAATGGACAGCACCCAAATGCTCCCGCATCAAGTGCGTTAATCCACCTGCAATCACCCCCAAGCCCTTGGTAGTACACAGGGAAAGTGAGGATAGAAGCCTAGCTGGCAGCCTTGCCGATCTGAGAAACCACAGTCTGTAGGCAAAAGCTCAGGATGCACTCATATATTTAGTAGAGTGCATCTTGTCAGGACAGGATGGAACCTGCACCCTAGACAATGGAATTGGTTGATGGTCCCGCTAAGTCAACTTGACATGATGGAGCTAGAAAAAACAGAGCATCAGTACAGGATCCATCTTGAAATACAAGAGGAAAGTAAAGGCTAAGAGATAAACTTTCCAACATGACCACATCCATCCAAGAGACGGAATAAGAATGAATAACGATGTCCTGTTAGAGGAGACAGATAGAAACAAACTGGAGTAAGATGAAGAACTGGGTTCTAGCCATCTTGTCTTATGTTAACCACTTCCCGCCCGGCATATAGAGAAATGACGTCCGGGCGGGTGGTTCATTATCCTGACTGGACGTCTATTGACGTCCTCAGGATAATCCGCGATCGCGCGCCCCCTGGGGGCGCGCATCGTGGCGATCGGTGGTACCGTGGGTCAATCTGACCCACCGCATTACCGACCAAGGTAAAAGGCTTCCATCCGAAGCCTTTTACCATGTGATCAGCAGTGACCAATCATGGCTGATCACAGTGTAAATAGGAAGAGCCATTTATCGGCTTTTCCTCTGCTCAGGTCTGCAGACCTGAGCAGCGGAGAGCCGATCGGCTGCTCGCCTGATGAGGGGGGCTGCGCTGAATGTTTATCAGCGCAGCAACCCTCAGGATCATCCCACTGGACCACCAGGGAGCCTGCCAAGGACCACCAGGGAGCCCCCCCGGACACCGCGAGGAGGCCGCCCAGGACCACCAGGGAGGGAAAATGGAGGCCACCCAGGACCACCAGGGAGCCCCCACTAGACCACCAGGTAAGGGCAATATGCCAATACCATCCCTAACAGTGCTATATGCACCAGTGCCCACCAGTGCCACCTATCAGTGCCCACCTGTGCCACCTATCAGTGCCCACATGTGCCACCTAAAAGCGCCCACCTGTGCCACCTAAAAGTGCCACCTCTCAGTGCCCAGCAGTGCCACCTATTTGCCCATCAGTGCCCAGTGCCACCTATCAGTGCCGTCTATGAGTGTCCATCAGTGCCACGTATCAGTGCCCGTCAGTGTTGCTTATCAGTGCCGCCCATCAGTGCTGCATATGTGCCCCATCATCAGTGCAACCTTATTAGTGCCACCTCATCAGTGCCAATCTGTACTGCCTCCTCGGTGCCTGTCAGTCTAGCCCAGGGTTGGTGCAAAGATTTTTGGCACCCTAGGCGAAACCTCATTTTGCCGCCCCCCCCTTGACTTCACCCCTGACTCCACCCCCTCTGCCCTGCCCAGCCTGATCAGCACCCATGAAATACAACTTTACCTGTGCCCATCAAATACAGCCTCATGGGGGTGGGGCGGAGGGGGGCATTTGGCAGATCAGTCACTATTTCTATGTACATTTGCAAATGGCATGTGATAATACAATCTCATTATCTCAGTCAGACAGTGTCAGTTTTTACATGAATCAATGCAGAGCAGCCAGTGACAGATCAACAGTGGCCAGGCGCCCCTAGGCGGCAGTGCGCCCTAGGCGGCCGCCTACTTCGCCTACTGGTAGAGCCGGCCCTGGTCTAGCCTCATCAGTGTAGCCCCATCAGTGCCCGTCAGTGCCTGAAAATGTACTTTATTCAAAGTTTTGTGACAGAAACAAAGAAAAAAAAATTTTTCAAAATTTTCGGTCTTTTTTTATTTATAGCACAAAAAATAAAAAACGCAGAGGCGATCAAATACCACCAAAAGAAAGCTCTATTTGTGGGAACAAAATTATAAAACTTTTGTTTGGGTACAGTGTCGCACGGCCACGCAATTCTCATTCAAAATGCAATAGCACTGAAAGCTGAAAATTGGTTTGGGCGGGAAGTGCTCTAAATGCCTGGCATTGAAGTGGTTAAACCTGTGAAAGGTTCCATGTCAGACAAGGTCACCAGTCTTGAACAGTCACTTCCCCAAGAGAAGGCTATGAGCGAACTACTTAACATCCTACAAAGTACCATGGGTAGCAATATTAAGAGCCGGATGCTGATCTAGGCCCAGCTGCAGTAGAGGACTTGTACAGTTAAGAAACATTTGGGGAGAAAGTCCTGAGGCTTACACCAAGATAAGCAATCACCACATGTCCAGTATTCGATTTAACATGAAGAAGTAGACATCCCTGCTTAGCATCAAGGGATTCCTAAACTCCATGATGCCTGGTCTCAAAATTTGAGCTTCAATTATCAAGCTGTCAAGGGCAGCTTGAAGCTGGATGGCAAAACACATTCCTTGGGAATAGATGATCCTGATCCAGTAAATCTCTTGAAACAACTGTCCGGCACCCCTTTTAGGTTGGCTTACTACATCTGCCTGGAAGCCTGGAACACCGAAATGCTTTCCATTCTGAACATGCGAGAGAAATGAGAGAAGGAAGCACTGAAAGTCACAACCCCCTTTTTTTTTGTATACCACCCAACCCGGGATGGAAGCTGATGGCCATTGTGACCATTGCTTCATTTAAAGTCCCATTTTTGACCTCTTTGTTTATCATACTGAAAGTCACAGGAGCATCCTACCAGAGGACCACTGCAACTGAGACAAAACTGCCTAGCTTTTAGTTTGAGCTCAGAGGCCCAGTAGTCAGCCTTCAAAGTTGTCTACCTGGGACACACCTCCAGGAATAGCTCCAGGAGTAGAAATCAGTCTCACAGGTTTAGTCACTGCTGTCAGATGCAGTCTGCCTGCCAATATGTATACCTGGAATGCTCATATCTGACAAGGCTGGAGCCTGACGTTTTGCCAAGGATGCCAATCTAGTCTTTTGCTTGAATTGAAGTCTGCCACCTTTATGGCATTGTCTGCTTGGATCCAGATTAAATAGAGGCATTGACATCATCGCCCCACGTGACCCGCAAGCACGGGCGTAGCCGGCATTGTTTTGATTATATGCGCATATCTTTTCTGCTAAAACGTGAGTAGCCATTTGGCTCTGCTTTTTATGGTTCTAAATAAACAGTATTACACTATCTGGGCCCCTTCTCTGTTTTATATGCGGAGGTGATTGTCCATCTGAGTGAAGTCGGAGTTACAGTTCTAAAAGCTTGCAGAGGCTATCTGCTGGCGGATTTCGTTTGCCTAGAGATAGGTAAACAATGGCGTTCTGGTAAGAGTATCCAACTTATACAGAGATTGGTGATACCACATTTATTAACCCTTTTCACCTGGTGGAGGAAGCTTCTCCTATCAATTGCACTTTTGGAGATTATTTTTGGACTTTTTTATCTTTGTTTACATCAGTTTTTGATTATTAATTTTTTCACATCTGATTTAATAGCACT
>BLSH010008165.1:598928-621307 GCA_018402905.1 Glandirana rugosa
GTCATTAAATCCAAGTCTCGGAAATCTCTAGCAGTGAGTTTGGCTAAGTGGAACCCTTACAGACCTACCGAGATGAGTGTCGAGTCCTGTCTCACAAAAAGGAGTAATTATTGCAATATCAGAGTCTAAGTTCGACAGACATGGTCCTCGCTAGACCTAGTGGTGAAAACATACTTCCCAGATCTTGACTCCCGTCGGAATGTACTCCGGACCAAAGTGGATTCCGAAAATGTCCGGAGACAAGGAGTTCCCTGTTCTACTGAGTCGGAAACCAGTCTAATAAAGAGATAACGACTCCGAGTCCCCAGATAGAGAGCTCGGCCTTAGGTGAAACCAGGCCTCATGTAAGGCTGCCCTCAGTTCTAGACCCTTCATACAAAAGTGGTGATCCAGATCGCTCCTGGTACAGACAGCTTGAATCTGAGACTATAACGTTATTAATGAGGAAAAACACTCTGTCCTGAGCTGTGAGTAGAGCCATCCAGACATTCCCAAGGTGAATCGGTTTGAGTGACGATCTCTAAAGGCTCTGAACCTAAATTACTGGAATATCTGGAGGACCATGTCAGGTTGCTCGATAAAGCCTGCACCAATTATTCTCCATCTAAGAAACTCTTTATGAGAATATTTCAGAAAGGCAATGAAGCTAGTACTGGGTCAAGCATCCTAATAGTAAGGGGCTGACCAATAGACAAGGGGCAGGATCCCAGAATGGCAGTGCATGGGTCCAAAAGAAAGACACAGAAATTGCTTAAGGGAAGGGGATAGAGCTAGGACTGGGCACCAACCACAGGCAGCGAGACACCCCCCCCCCCCCCCCGCCTAGCAGCTGCGGACCGGGAAACAGTATTCTCAATAACTTGGATATGGTAACTTCATATAGGCCCACAGCAATCCTTTGCAGCCATGAATAGTGGGCAGGAGGGCTTCTGTCTACCCCTTTAAGGCAATCTTGACACACTTTAAAACCTTTATCTTTAACTTTTTTAAATCTTTAACATCTTTAAAAGGCAACTTCATCTGGGCTCATAGCAATCCTTTGCGGCTATGAATATTGGGGTGGAAGACCTTCTTTGCCTCTTTAAGGTGGTCCTTATGCACACTTCAGGCCATAGTGTTAGCGTCTGTAATATGGAAGAGGATTTTCTCTACCTTAGACTGGATTTTTGGTGCTCCTCTCATGCATATTCCTGTCAGTGGGACATGCTGGCCTCCTTAGTTAAGAGAGAAGTCAGCTAGCACCTGAATGCACTCTTTTAGCAGCAAAATACCTACCTGGTCTGATGACCCTTACCTATAGGAACCCTGTGGATCAGCTGGAACACTGAAATTTAGTCAGCTATAATACTGCCACACTGAGACATGAGTAAGGACATATCTATTCGCTAGGCAGCAGGAAATGGCCCTTGATTCAGGTTTTGTGGCTATGTGAACGCCCTATCTGTAAGCCGCTGGGTCTTTAACCCCTTGTTTCTCAACTCTTCTGCCTGCCTCCCATTCCTGGCAAACTTCCCACCTTGCCCACTTCCAAGATGGTTTCCAGGTAGTCTTGCCAAACTCCAAGATGGCCACTGGGGGAGTATTTGCCCAAACCGAAGATGGCCCCCATGTGAGCTCTATCCACTCCCCCTGTTCAGCATAATGCATCATTCCCTTGAATGTAGGCGCTTAGCTTTCTCTTCCACAATTGCCACTAGAATGCATACTTGAACACGGTGCAGCTGCAGCCCATCTGAGAGGAGATGTGACACACCACCTATACCATTCACAGATAATTTCCAAAAAATGAGAAAACATACTTATCTTGGAAATGCGGTGTCACAGTTCAATAGATCCACTCACTTCTGATAGGCAGGCTCCAGACATGGACAGCTCTTCTGAGGAATATAGCCCTGGGTGCACTGCTGTATGTGGGGCTAGTTAGCACCCAATTTTTACCCCAAAAGATCCACAGAAGGGGCTTCCCGTCTTATCAGAGAATTTATTGTCCCAAGGTCAGGGACTGCGCTACATGAGAGGCTTAACCTGTGCAGAAAACTGCCAAAGGTGGCAGGTAAGGGTTTCTTCTCTTCACACTGGCTGTGAGTTCCATGAGGACAAAAAGAGAATGCGCTGTTGTGTGGGTGTTAACTTTTTATAGCTATGCGCTGGTCATGTGGGCAGAAGTAGGCGGGGCTACTATCATATGTATGCTGCTATGGAGACACCAGAAAAGGCATAGTGCCTCTTCACTGCCTGCTTTAACCCCACACTAGTGCACCGCAACTGTGTGCTTTGCATGTGCTTGTGGGGCTTTTGTAGTGCAGCACTATTTACTTGAATGGGTCTTGTTCAATGGGGGCATAAATAGTGACATGGTTGCGAAGTAAAGAATCACAGCTTTTTCATTTTAGCAAAAATATAATTTGATATTTTCGGAGGGGGCCCTGTGAGGTAGCTGAACAGGGCCCTGTGATTTCTAACAGCAGCCCTGATCAAAACGACTGTACATTGCAAACATTAAAGCTGGAGTAAAGTCACATAAAACATCAATGGATTTTCTCAATAATGTAAAACATGGTCAAAGTGCAGTAGTCCATTATGACCAAAGGCCTTCATTGTCTTTACTAACCAATTTTCAATCAGAAGTCATCTTCTTCCTTCCCTCTGCCTCTAACAAATTTTTAATTTTCATTTTTTTTTATGGCACAGGTACTTTTTTGTGACAGGTACCACTTCCTTACTTCTCACATAGGTAAGAATTATACGAGGTGTGCCCCCTCACTCCCTGTCTGAGGCCTCCTGGAACATATTGCCTGTGGTAGGAGGCTGTGGGACCAATCTCACAGCACTGCCATGCCTTGCACATGCACAGTGGGACATCGGCTGTGAGACTTCAGGAAGTAACTTCCGGCTCCCCATCTAAGATGGTAGCACCGGAGAGCCGAAGCCTGGCAAAGAATCAACTCCAGGAAAGACATGGCTGGACTCCATGGTCTGGTAAGTGTTTGTTTCTTAACCACTTCAATACCAAGCACTTACCCCCCTTCCCACCCAGACCAATTTTCAGCTTTCAGCGATGTCGTATTTTTAATGACAATTGCGCTGTACCCAAACAAAATTTTTATCATTTTTTTCACACAAATATAGCTTTTGGTTGTATTTGATCACCACTGGGTTTTTATTTTTTATGCTACAAATAAAAAAAGACCGAAAAATTTGAAAAAAAAAAGTTTTTCTCTGTTTCTGTAAATAAGTACATTTTCTCCATCACTGACGGGCACTGATGAGGCTACACTAATGGGCACTCATGTGGCAGTACTGATTGGCACTGATGGGCACTGATGATGAGGCACATACTGTATATGCAGCACTCATAGGCGGCATTGATAAGCAGCACTGATGGGCACTGATAGGTGGCACTGATGGGCACTCATAGGCAGCACTGATGGGCACTCATAGGCGGCACTGATGGACACTGATAGGTGTCACTGATGGGCACTGATATGTGGCACTGATGGGGGGCTCTGATAGGTGGCACTGGTGGCCACTGGTGGGCACTGATAGGCGGAAATGTCAGCTTGCAATATAAGTTGGGAATTCCCTGATGGTCCTGGGTGGCATATGAAATGGGCACATCCATGTTGGGCATTGTGCACCTTACCTGGTGATCTAGGATGGGCTCCCTGGTGGTGCTGGATGGGCTCCCTGGTGGTCCTGGGTGGTGATCCTCGGGGGGGGGCTGCGCTGACCCCCCATCAGCAGAGATGCCAATCAGCTCTCCTCTACTCGCATCTGCAGACACTGCAGACGATACACGGCTCTTCTTGTTTACACTGTGACCGATGGAAGCTGTTTACCAAGATTGGCTCACCACACCACCGATAGCCGCGATGCACGCCCCCACTGGCGCGTGATCGCGGGTTATCCTGAAAGACAGTCAGGATAACTGAACCACCTCCCGGCCCTCATTTGACTATAGGCCAGACGGGAAGTGGTTAAACATCAGCAGCTACAGTATTTGTAGCTGCTGACATTTCACTTTTTTAAACTCTTTAAAGCACTATTAAACCCAAAATTAATCATTACATGTGGTGGCTGCATTAGTTTTAATTTTTAGCTTTTTTCCCTCGGTGGTAGAGTGCCCTCAATCTGGATAAATGAGTGGAGGGGCACATTTGAACAGCAGCATTGTAAGTCTGGGGGAGGGGAGTGTTAGATGCGTAGCACTACCCCCGTAGGGGCTGCAAGTGAATGGGTTCCCCACTGCTGCACAGCCAGTCACATAGCATTTGCTTCTTGTATCCAGACACAGAGAACAGTCCTTAAGCTTGTTTTTGTTGTTTTAGGTTATAATAACTATGGGGATGGAAATTATGGGATGCCCAACTTGACAATAACAGCAGAACCAGGGACAACTCCCTCCCTATTTACACAGCTTCCACTTCTTCCTCCTGCACAATATATAGATTATTTGTACAGCTCTGCTTGGTTCACACTTTTAAGAACTCACAGTCTTTTGTTAGCTTAGCAATAGCTGCTTACAGGCTAGGAACTCTCAGTCCCTTGAAAAACTAGCACAAATGGAGTGAACAACATCCTGCAACACCCTCTGCTTCCCTGTAGATACTGATCCCAGCTCTACTTCTTGGAGAAATGCTAATCCACCTGGCTGCCGCTTCACCAGCCCACCTGATTCCTCTTCCCAGTCCTCCTGACTGACACACTGGAGATCTCACAGGGCAAGGCTGAAGACTTAAGAACACCGCTGTCTTCAAGAGAGACCTGCTGCATGTGGCAGGCTCTCCCCTTGTCTGTCCCGTCACCATGCTGTAGTACTCACTCTGTCTCTCCTTGCTCCCACTGCCTCTCCGGAAAGCTTCCTCCAATTTTCCTCCTATGGTAGGATCCTTCCAGGCCAGCCACCTGAGCCTCGGCCTGAGGTAGGGCCCCTCCCTAGCAGGGGTCCCTGGAGGGCCACCGATACACTCACTTAGCACTGCATCTCCATCTTCCACCCGACTCCCCTGCTGGCATGACTCATCTCTATTTAAGGGCTCACTTAGTTCCCTGCCAGGCCCACTTCCTTGGGATTGTAAATCTAAATATGCAAGACAACCCTCCTAGCTTCTGCCCACTAATTAAAAAAAAAAAAATCTGACATTCTAGAACCAGGGGAAGGCACCAGAGAGCTGCCTGGATGAGTCATCCAGCCCTGAACTTTGATGAACCCTGACCCAGATTCCATGGCTCAGGCTTAGCCCTAAGGCAGACTAAAATTTACCTGTACTACCATTAGTAGCACACTAGAGGGTGCTACAAATGTATTAACAAATTTAGATACACTAAAGCTTCGTACACATGGTGAAATAGTCATAAGATTGCATGTCCAACTTTTCCCAAAATCGGCTGTCCGTGATTTTGTCTAGCGTACTGATGGTAGTAAAGTTATCGTTCGACAAATGCGAACGTAGTGACGTGCTACGAGCGTATAAAGAGGAAGTTCAGTTTTCGTATATCACCCTTTGGGCCCCTTCCGCTAATTTTGTCTTTACACGACCGAACACTTCCGGCTCATTCCTGGGTTCCGAACATGCGTGTTTATACTTGCAACTTTTGTTTGTCCAACTTCTGTACAGACGAGCCCAAAATCGGATGATGCCTAGTCGGCAGATAAAAATTTTCTAGTCTGCTCATACAACTTTTGTTGGACGATAATTCAAAATCGGCTGTCAAATGGAGCGTACTAACGGTTAGATTATCGTACGGCAGCCAATTTTAGGGGAATAATTGTACCGTGTGTACGGGCCTTAAGTAATGCAAACCAAACTCCAGCTCACACTTGAGTCACACAAGCAGTTACAGCAACATTTTTTTTTTCTTTTGTGATAAAGGTTTTACATTAATAAATAAAAGCTGATTGTTGCCAGCACCTCTGTCAGTGGTAAATGATTTGTCTCAACATTCTAATTGCTACATTTATAGGAGAGCTTGAAAAACTACTGACTTACTGGCCAGATTGTCAGGTGAAAATAAAGGAAAGAAAGCCTAAAAAACGAATGCAGACATCACATCTAAGAATTGGTAAGCTGCAAAATAATAATCTTTTGGGTTTACCCACTTCAGCCCCGGAAGGATTTCACACTTTAGGACCAGAGCCCTTTTCGCTTTAACTGACAATTGCGCGGTCGTGCGACGTTGTACCCAAACGAAATTTGCGTCCTTTTTTTCCCACAAATAGAGTTTTCTTTTGGTGGTATTTGATCATCGCTGCGTCATTTCTGATCGCTGCTATAAACAAAAGAAGAGCGACAATTTTGCAAAAAAACCCAAATTTCTTACTTTTTGCTAAAATTTTTTTTTCATCGGTTTTGGCCGATTTATATTCTTCCTCATATTTGTGATAAAAAAATTGCAATCGGCGTTTATTGATTGGTTTGTGCAAAAGTGGCCGCGTTTACGGATGATGACAATTCATTTTTGGGGTTTTTATTTTTTTTATTATTTTTTACTAGTAATGGCGGCGATCTGCGATTTTTAGCGGTACTGCGATATTGGGGCAGTGTGCGATCTCGCAGCCGCCGTCAGATGACGGCGATTTGCGATATCGAACCACTTTGTCGCCGTCAACCTGCGGTTGGCGGTCGGCAAGTGGTTAATACCACTTTAAATTCCATCAGATCATCACTATATCTGAGCACCACAAACCAAAAACGCTATTTAATTCATTTTTTACTTTCAAAACTCGACCATCCATCCATGTCGCTATGCTTTATTTTGCTGAGAAATCACTTTGAAAAACACCCCCTAGCATTTATGGCTGTGGCCATCCACTCTGCCCTTAGCTCAAGCTTGTATGCAGGGTGTGCTTAGCTGAGAATACCCCCTCCTCCTCTCCTGAAGACTCCTTGGACGTATGACATCACTTACCTAGGCAATAAAACAATAAAACAGGAAGTACCTAAAGAAATCTGGAAAAAAAAGTTTAAAAAAAATCAATATGATATATTTTCCTATCTATTTACTAATGCTAGCAGCATGATGATTAAAAATAATCAATGTTCATTGGGAGAGTGAAGTTCCACTTTAAAGCCCTGTGTAGAATGTCAGGAGACATTTGCCGGTTCAAAAAAAAAAAAAAAGGGCAACATTCTGCCCGTGTGTATGTAAGTCTGTCCGACAGAAGCTGGCCGACTTCTGTTGGACGTGCATCCTGGAAGACAAGTAAATGACAGATGTCTGATCAGCGCTGTCATCCAATGGCAGAGATCGTTGATCAGAGTGTTCTGGTGGGGGCCGTCCCCCTGTCACAACACAACAACTCAGCGGGGGAGATCGCTGTACTAAAAAAACGATTAAAATGCAAACCAGTGCACTTATTCATAAATAAAATTGTTGCAAATTATGCAGTACCACAAAATGTGTACATCAATAATATATATAAAATGTGCAAACATTTATATTAAGTGCACCTGTGCTCAATAAACACATCCCTCTGCAGTATGCATGTTTCGTCTTAATTATAGCAATCAAACAATAGTCCAGAAATGAAAAAAAAACATTTGAAATAATAATCCACAAAATTATTGGTGATTTCTATGCACCACCTCCACCATTCAACTCTAAGTGAAATGGCCGCTCACCTCCAGTAAAGACCCGTCAGGGTCAATATACGCCTTGTGTGTATGGGTCTTTTACAATGGATCATCCAGACAGCCAAGCACAGCTCCAAGTGATGATTCTCTATCTGCTTAAGATCTCCTTTGGCCACAATGAAACCTTGCAGTAAAAGACCTTTTGGGGATGGATCATCCAGCTAGCACAGCTCCCAGCAATGGTTATCCTGCTGCTCCAGCTCTCCTAGATCCCCAGTAGTATAGAAACAGATCATTGCACAATATCATTTAAAAAACACAATTTATTCATTAAAATCTAACAGTTGTAAACTCACACTTTCCACATCTTGATCAATAGCACTTCATGTAAGTCTTTACAAATAGCATAGGCACTGCTCCTCGCCTCCTCACCGCTCACAAGCCTGTATTCAGAGTACAGGGAGTGATGTCCCCAAGCTTCACCCTGATGCGTTTCGTCACATGTCACGTGACTTTTTCAAAGGGAATATCATTCCTGCATATCATTTTGATCGCTGTACTAATCTCAAATGGTTAGTGCAGTGTCACTGACCAGAGCTGTCAGTTTCTTTTCATTCAACTAGCGGGGTTGAATGAAAAAAAAACGAATAGTGTGTACCAGGCTTAAGGCCCCTTTCACACATACGGACCGTTTGTCCGTTTTTCATCCATCCGTTGATGGATGAAAAACGGACATCAATGCAACTCTATGGAAAAACGGATGACAACGGATGATCATTCATTTGCATCCGTTTTCATCCGCTTCCATCAACATCCGTTTTTTTGAACGGATAAAAGTCCTATTTTTCATCCGTCAAAAAAACGGATCGGATGAAAAACGGATGTAAACCGACGAACGGTCAGTTTTTCATCCGTTTGTGCATTGGTAGTGGATGTAAAAAAATTGATGAAAAACGAATGACCACAGATGAAAAAACGGACGAAAAACGGATGAAAAACGGGTGAATACTTCATCCGTTTTGATGTGATGGAACTGATGAATGGTCCGTATGTGTGAAAGGACCCTAAGGGCTCTTTCACACATACAGTCCGTTTGGGTCCGCCTGTCAGTTTTTCAGGCAGACCCAAACGGACGCTCCATTGTGCCCTATGGAGCGGCGGATGTCAGCGGTGACATGTCCGCTGACACCCAATCTGCTCCGATCCACCAGAAACAGATGAATGGAAGCCCTATTTTCCATCCGCCTGGGGGACTGGATGAGCACGGACAGATGGTCCGTGCTCATCCGATTCTTCATAGAGGAGAATGGAGCTCTGACAGGTCAGTCTCTGCACCCTAAGGCCCCTTTCACACATACGGACCGTTTGTCCGTTTTTCATCCATCCGTTGATGGATGAAAAACGGACATCGATGCAACTCTATGGAAAAACAGATGACAACGGATGATCATTCATTTGCATCCGTTTTCATCTGCTTCCGTCAACATCCGTTTTTTTGAACAGATGAAAGTCCTATTTTTCATCCGTCAAAAAAATGGATTGGACGAAAAACGGATGTAAACGGACGAACGGTCAGTTTTTCATCCGTTTTTGCATTGGTAGTGGCTGTAAAAAAAACTGATGAAAAACTGATGACCCCAGATGAAAAAAACGGATGAAAAATGGATGAATACTTCATCCGTTTTGATGTGACGGAACTGATGAACTGATGAACTGATGAATGGTCCGTATGTGTGAAAGGACCCTAAGTGTACTGAACTCTATCAGGTGACACGAGCTAATGTATTTTGCATGTTATTACACAGTGAAATTCACAGCCCAATGAAACCCTTACTTAACAAACACAAAGGAATATTTCTTTGAGGACAAATTAGGAATTTATATGGCAATCACAACTTGCAGTGTAAGCTCAGAAGAAAAGTAAGCATGCTCTTTGTCAGTAAGTCGACAGGTCACAGTCTTGCAGAGGCATATTAATATTTTCATCTGCCTACATGATAGCAATGACAAGCATCATCAAGCAGGCATGTAAAATGTTGAATACAAAGGAACTTGATCAGCTGTAACACCCAGTGAGTGTAATTCAGGTTAAGTAATATGCTGTGTCTGCTCAGATAATGGTGTCATAGGTCGCTGTTTGTCGGCTGATCGTTTCACTAGAAAAGGACAACCAACCAGGAGGGGAAGTGGATGGATTCTCAGAATGTAGATGTCAATCTGTGTGTAAATACAACTGACCATATTCTTAAAGAACTCTTCAACAGCAGAAATCTCTATTCAGAAATGTACTTTGAATCTCTGTGTTTAATATACAGAATGTAATGACCTGATTCAGAACCATTAAAATGACTTATTTCTATGTTCGCTGACAGATGTTAAATGTAGCATGAACTCAGTCACTGCTCATTTCTATTTTATTACCTCAAATTCTCAGACAGAAAAATTAGTTTGCTGTAAGTTTCCTGTTGGAAAATCACCACTAGTAACTGTTTGTTATTAAAATATAATAATTAGCAACCAAACGCTAAGACCCAATATTGCAGAAAAAGAACATCATATCCTTAAAACTGTCATTAGTGTCAAGTTCTGTGTAACATATAGTGAAGAGCTGTCAGAAATTTGGGACAGCTTCAGAAAATACCACTTGAGTCTTTTTAAAGTAGCCCTGCCAAAAAAAAAAGAAAGAAAAGGTATAATACTTGCCTATCCCATTGGCTGTGCATCACTCCCTTGGAAAGCCAGGAATGTTGAAAAATGTTCATCATCCAACACACTTCCAGTAATGTTGGATGCCTGGTCCCACGCCATTACAGGAGGGTGGAACAGAATATTGGTTTCCACAAAACATCCACATTCCTGCCATTAATCTTAAAGCAGCAACTATGGGGTTATGTGTGTAGCCCCCTGTTACTTTGAGTGGGCTATAATGTAAATGGAGTTTTTGGCTGAGCTGTAACCAGCCCAGATTGAATGTATATAGTTTAGCTGGCTTTGCCCTAATTTCAGTAAGGTTGTGCATTTCTCACTGTTATCAGTAGGTGCCGCTGTTACCACAGGCAAGTATGAGAAATACAACTGAACTGAGTTCTGAATAATTCTTCTTCTTTCCAGAACAGCCCAGTAGGAGGTTCATGGCCGCTGTGCATTTTGGGAAGGGGGTATTTATTTGGGTATGGCCATGTGCTCTTCCTCTTCCGTTGGGCCCCCCCAGGCCTGAGGATGTGCTGATGTGAGTTCTGCGAGTAGGCTCAGAAGCCTAAAATTCTGGATGAGACCCAAGCCACATCAAGAAAATACCAGTTAGGACTTTAAAGGATTGGTTGCCGTCTTAAGTTAACACAATGATACCACTGCTTATATTAAAAGCAAGCATTTATTGATAATCCATAGGCTAAAAGCATTTTGAGACATGCTTGTCTATATTATTTGGATGTGGATTGGAGCGCCTTCTCCAACACTGACCACCCTGTTTTTACCTTATCCTTAGGCTCAGAAGCCTGTCTGGGGCCTACTATTCCTGCGGTGGTCCTGGGGCTGTCTTGCCTGTGTGGGAGAAGCCAAGCCAAGCTGAGAAGATCCAGGCGAGGACCCTTGCTGGAGAGAGCCAGGATGAAGGCTGGTCTCTCAGAAGGGCTTGGAGATTCTCTTGAAGGATACACCTGAAACTAAAGCTGCCTTTACAGTATGTCGGATGGATTAAAGGTTCTGACGCTATGAAGCTGGGTCTACTTCTACCAATCTATTCCATTGCGGTATCTCCGGGTCGGCTTAAAGGTTCTGGTACTGTAATCCTATCCTATAATCTAGACTGTGTTAACTACTGTATCTCCTGAATGCTAAAGCCCGTGAAAGGGGGTCTATTCAGGATTATTCATTCTGCAAATCTAAACTGTGCTAACTATCTCTTGAATGCTAAGCCTGTGAGAGGGGTCCATTTAAGTGTGCTCTGGCTGCTAGGTCTGTGAGAGAGATCTGCCCAGAAGTTCTACTGGCTGCTAAATCTGTGAGAGAGACTTGTCCAGAAATCCTGCCGACTGCTAGGTCTGTGTGAGAGACCTGTCTGGGAACACAAGATTTGCTATAAAGAGAAGCTCTTCTACCTATGGATTTAAAGAGTCTGTAAGTGATCTGCAACAAGGTACCTGAAACCTACCCTAACCCTCTCTGCTTCACTGCTTTCAAGTTCTTTATTAAAGCATTGAAAATTATCTAAAGTGACTGGCGCCCAAGTTTCTGTTCTAAAACTCCCCATTATAGCCATGGATCCAACCCAGAGAAGTGATGTATACTCTCCCCATCCATGGTAAGCTCCCAAGAGGGTGGGGTACCCGCTACATGTGTAGTGTTGTTTAGTTTATCTTTCAATGGCCCCTGCTTTTCACAAAGTAAAGAATATAATACTTAAAGTGATATTAAACCTTTGCTTTATTAAAACTAAAACAAACATGTTATACTTGGCTTTGCACAAAGCAGCCCTGATCCTCCTTTTCTGGGGGTCAAATTGTTGCTCTGTACGCACAGCCTATACCTATAGCATAGCTCCCAAGTGTCCCTGATTTCAAACAAAGTCCCTCTGTCCCTCTTTCCTCCTCATTTTGGTCCGATCTATATAGTTGTATATAAAATGCACTATTTATCTTTCAAAAGGTGTTTCCCAGTGCTTTCATCTAATTTCTAAATTGCTGCATCTGTAAATTTCAAAAGCCAATATAAAGGAATAGTAGTGGTAAAAAAAAAACACTTGTGGGTTTAACTAATCATTTTTTTTGTATAATTTTCATTTAAGGGGGCGTGTCCTATGCCTACATACTTTTGCTAATAGGTGTCCCCCGTTCCCATCTCAAAAAGTTGGGAGGTATGCTATAGCAGAGTAAATTGTCACATTCCGGTGACAGAAGTTCCTCTTTTTGTTCAAACATGAAGTATGCAGCATTGCACTGCACAGATTAAGCACTTCTGGACCAAGCCTATTTCTGACACCTGTTGTGTACAAGTTAAAATCAGTATTTTTTGCTAGAAAATTACTTAGAACCCCCAAACATTACATTTTTTTTATCAAAGACTCTGGAGAATGAAATGGCGATTGTTGCAATATTTTATGTCACACGTTATTTGCGCAGCAGTCTTTCAAAAGCAATTTTTTTTGGAAGAAATACACTTCACTGAACTGAAAAAAAAAACTGTAAAGTTAACCCAATTTTTTGTATATTGTAAAAGATGATGTAACGCTGAGTAAATAGATACCTAACATGTTACGGTTTAAAATTGCGTACACTCATGGAATGGCGACAAATTACGGTACTTAAAAATCTCCATAGGCGACGCTTTAAAAAAACTTTAATGGTCACCTCTTTAGAGTTACAGGGGAGGTCTTTTGCTAGAATTATTGCTTTAGCTCTGAAAATCGCGGCACTATTTCACATGTGTGATTTGAACACCGTTTACATGTGTGACTTACGTATGCGTTTTCTTTGGTGCGCGAGCACGCGAGCATGTGGGCGCTTTAAAAAATATTATTCTTTTTTTATTTATTTTATTTAAATTTTTTTGCACTGTCTCTTTAAAAAAAATCTGATCACTTTTATTGCTTTCACAAGGAATATAAACATCCCTTGTGACAGTAATAGTCGGTGACAGGTACCCTTTATGGAGGAAGCTGGGGTCTAAAAGACTCCAAATGCGTCCTTTGCACTTAAAAGTATTCAAAACGCCAAAATCAGTGATTTGGAATACTAGGGATTTTTTTTAAATCGCTACCATCAGCAGCTGAGTAAACCGGAAATGACGTTCTGACATGTCGCTTGGGTCTTCCGGTGGGTAGGGAGACCCGGGCGGAGTGGCACCCTTGTGTTGTTTACTTTTTTTAACTTTATTGAAATGTCACAAAATGACAATTCATTAATTTTTATGCACCACAGCAGAGCTGTGGTGCAGTGACCAACAGTGACTTCAGGTGAGATGTGGTGTGTTGCAGAAAAATGTGGTATGTCTGCATTTTAAGCAAAGCACTGCAACCTATCCAAGGCCCCTTTCACATTGATGGACCGATCGGGTCCGCCTGTCAGTTTTTTAAGTGGACCCGATCGGACCATCCATAGCGTCCGCTAACATCTGTCCACTGACACCCGCCGGCATCCGATCCAGTCAACTAAAAACAAACGGATGGGGATCATTCCCCATCCGTCCAATGGATCAGATTGGATGACAGTTGGATGGAAACAGACAGGCCAGCGGCGGCCAGTCCATTAGGGGTGCACGGGTGCCGCCCCTCCATCCATGCATCCAGCCCCCTGATCTACATACAGGGCGCCGGTCTCATGGATTCCAATGGCCGGGGTGTGTTTTTTTGAAGCACGTGATTAGAGTCAGAGGCTCTAATAGGCTTCAAAATAGGGTGGGCCCAGTTGTGTGACACTAGCGAATGAATATTCGCTATTGCTACACTGATCCTCCTACCAACCAATCAGGAAGCGGGTCTGAGACACAGGGACACAAGAGCCACTGCCTGTCGCCCATAGGAGCCCACTGCTGCCACCCGTAGGAGAACACTGCTGCTGCCCGCCGCCTGCAACTTTGGGGGAGTGCCGCCGACCAACCAACTGGGGGGTGGTTGTTTGCCATCCCCCCCCCCCCCCCCCAAAAAAACCACCAGCTGCCACTGGGACAGGTGATCCGTTTCCATCCAACCAACTCATAGGGGAGAGCAGGCTGTGTCCGTGTCCGCTCTGCATAGCGGAGTGGACACGGACCTGTCATCCATCTGCTCAGTGAGCATCAGCAGACAGATTCCTTGCTGAGCAGGCAGATCTGCTTGATGAAGTCCGCCTCATGTGCAAGGAGCCTAAAGGCTTGTGGTGGTATCTGGTGTGAAAAGGGCACATACAAAATATTATTTTTTGTGTGCCCATAATTAGGCCTGAGTTCATTTGTGCAGAGGAACGTGAACTGGTGTGAACAAGCTTTGAAAGTAATCAAGTATCTTTTTGTGGCTATTCCTTCACAATGGTATAACCAGAAGAAAGCTGCAGACATATACAATACATCAATAATTAGCTTAAAGTGGAATTCTGAGATGAAACTATCTAATCTGAAAATTGCTCCCACCCCCCTTCTAACACCTATACTAACTACCCTGTAGAGGAAACAGGCATATACTTACCTATTCTTAGGCCGTTCCGGTCCAGTTCCATGATCGACTCCCCTCTGTCTTTTAGCCACGACTTCAGGGGCGTGGAGGGTGCGCCGACAACTGATGGCCCATAGTAAGACCATGAATGACGTCACGACTCCAACCGTTGTCAGAACGCTCTCTCCTCTCCCCTGTGGCCAGCCCCGGCTGGCACAGAGGAGATCACATGACCGGACTGGAACAGCCTGAGAATAGATAACTATATACATCTTTCTTCTACACGCTAATTAGTAGAGGTATTAGAAGGGGTGTGGGAGCAGTTTTAACATTATATAGTTTTATCCAGGAATTCTATTTTAAGGTTTCTTAATGGACCTGATTTATTAAACAAATAAATGATATATTCATTAACCACTTGCCGACCAGCCATAGTACATTTACTGGGGCAGGTTAGCTCTAATGCGCAAACCGACGTACCTGTACATCGGTCCATGCATGTGACAGTGTGGGTGTGCACGCGCTGCACGCCGCGGGACCACGCCCACAGGTTCAGTGGACTAGATGTCCGCCAGCCACCATTCGTGGTACAGAGAGGCAGTATGGGGATCTGCCTATGTAATCAAGGCGGATCCCCAATCTGACAGGGGACAACTCTGAGATCGGCTGTTCCTAGTAATCAGGAACAGCGATCTCTGTGTTGTCCCAGTGAGCCCATCCGCCACACCGTTAGAACACACCCAGAGAACACAATTAACCCCTTGATCGTCCTCTAGTGTTAATCCCTTCCCTGCCAGTGTCATTTATACATCGATCAGTGCATTTTTTTAGCACCGATCACTGTATTGGCGTCACTGGTCACCAAAAAATGTCACTTGGGGTCCGCCGCAATGCCACAGTCCCGCTAAAAATCACACATCGCCGCCATTAGCAGTAAAAACAGTAACAGTAAAAAAATAAATAAAAGTCCATAAATCTATCCCCTATTTTGTAGACGATATAACACTTGCGCAAACCAATCAATATACGCTTATTGCGATTTTTTACCAAAATATGTAGAAGAATATATATTGGCCTAAACTGATGAATACATTTTTTATACTTTTTTTGGATATGTATTATAGCAGAAAGTAAAAAATATTTTTTGCAAAATTGACGGTATTTTTTTTGTTTATAGTGCAAAAAAAATAAAAACCACAGAGGTGATTAAATATCACCAAAAGAAATCTCTATTTGTGGGGGCAAAGGGACACAAATATTGTTTGGGTACAACGTCGCACAACCGCGCAATTGTCAGTTAAAGCGACGCAGTGCCATATCACAAAAAATGGCCTGATCATTAAGTAAAACCTTCTGGGGCTGAAGTGATTAAACAGTTACATACTGCATATGTTTTTTTTTTTTTATTAAATTAATATCTTTGAGGCTGGTCATACTTTTTTTTTGTTTCCAAAGCCCTACTCCATTGAAGCTATTGGGGTTGATTTACTAAAGGCAAATAGGCTGTTCCCTTTGCAAAGGGAGTTGCACTTTGAAAAGGAACTTTCCACAGAGCCTAGTAAATGTGTTGAAGTTTCACTTTGCAAAGGATACCCAATTACGTGCAAGGAAAATTGGTTGGATGATGGAAGTCAACAGAACCTCACTTTATTTCCTAAGCTCTGGGGTAAATTATCTTGTAAAGTGCAACTTCCCTTGCAATGATAATAGCTTATTTGCCTTTAGCAAATAAATCTCATTGCCTCTATGTACCATGATGATAATCAACAAGCCTACAACAGCAGAATTCTTTACATGGCTTCATCCAATGTCCTAAGATGAGGAAAAAACCCTTTTGGATACTTTTTGTTTTAAGAAAAGTCTACTGTGCTTCCGAGGGATGTTACAAATTGGAGCAATGCCTACCGTACTAGGATTGAAAGACTGGTGGAATGTGTACATGGAAGCTATGGAACAATAATGAGTACTTCCAAAAGTCAGGCGTTCTCCTTATTATGTATAGATGTCAAGGTTAGTCTGGGAGACGATAATGAGAGCTTCCAAGTATCAGATAAGCTCATTAACGCATACAAAGATATTCCAATAAGTTGAAAATCTCCCATATCTGGATCTAATCACTCAATTTTCTATGAAAAAAGAGAACATATCTCCCATTGTGAATACATATTGCATCTACTGTACATGTTACCAATGTCAGGTAAAGGTTACAGTGCGAACCAACAGTGGCGATGAGAGAGAGCATAGGCTGTTTCCTCACCATCTGATGCTAGTTGGTGAGACATATGGGCATCTATGGCTAATCTTATTGATAATATTGGCATCAACAGGCTGAGAATAGTGCAGAAAAATGTCAGTGGGTAGCAGTCTGCTTCTCATTTCATTATCTTAAAGCTGAACTCCAGGCAAACATTTAATAACGTGAAAGACATGCAAGGGACATGCTTTACCTGTCAATGGCTTTGTATCCCTGTCAGTTAAGTTCATACAGCATAGCTAAGAAGATGTTTCCAGTTTATCTGTTATAATTAACCACTTGACCTCTGGGAGATTTACCCCTCCTTCATTAACAGGCCATTTTTTGCTATACGGAACTGCGCTACTTTAACTGACAATTGCGTGGTCATGCAAAGCTATACATAAATTAAATTTGTGTAAATTTTCCCCTACAAATAGAACTTTCTTTGGATAGTATGTTTTTTTTATTTTTTGCGCTATAAGCAAAAAACACTAACAATTTTGAGAAAAAAACAATATGCTTTACTTTGCAATAAAACATTTCCAATAAAAAATTTAAAATTCTGCTACGTATTTTTGGTAAAAAAAATCCCAGTAAGAGTACAGGCGGTCCACGGGTTACAAACATCCGACTTACAAACGACTCCTGCTTACAAATGGAGGGAGACAACAGGAAGTGAGAGGAAATCTCCCCCTAGGAAGGGAAATTCACTCCTGTAAGAGTTCTCATGGGAAAAAGGGGTCTCCACTGAAGCTTTATCACCAATCCTTGTTCCCACAACAACCCAAAATTTTCAAAATCCAATTGTCACAGGGACAGAAAGTGAGGTGAAATCTTCTGAACAGAAACACAGACAGCAAAACAAATGTTACAGGGGTGTTACCCCCTTTCTTATGCCATCCAAAAAACATAAAAATAATTTTTTTGGCTGGAGCTGTACCGGCTTACAAACAAATTCGACTTAAGAACAAACCTACAGACCCTATCTTGTTTATAACCCGGGGACTGCCTTATATTGATTTGTTTGCGCAAAAGTTATACCATCTACAAACTATGGAATATACAGTATACTGGAATTTTTATTTATTTATTTTTATACTAGTAATGGCGATGATCAGTAAATTATAGCAGAACTGCGATATTGCAGTGGACAATTGGACACTAACTGACACTTTTAACACTTTGTGGGGAACCAGTGACACTAATACAATGATCAGTGCTAAAAATATATACTGTTATGGTACTAATGACACTGGCTGGGAAGGGGTTAAACATCCAGGGCGATCTAAGGGTTAAATGTGTGCCTAACCAGTGTTTTTGTGTTTACTATGTGGTGCTTTTACTAAGGGATGTGCTGGATTTTATTCCCTGCTTTGCAGGGAAACATAATCCAGCATGTCCCTACTGACAGGGCGCTGTTCTGGTCTGGTCTTTCTCCCCGCTGATCAGCGATCATTCATTGGCCGTCACCCGCTGATTGGCTTATGCTGTGATTATTCACAGCACAAGCGTTGCATGCTACCCCTACCCAGAAGTGCCGGATCAAGTACTAGGAACGTGATCCGGCACAGGAGTGCCATTTTGCCACCGTATAACAGAGTTGTGTGGTTGGCAAGTGGTTAAAGTATAAATAAAAATCTTTTTTTTTCTTTTTTTATTTTGATAGAGTGGAGAGGGATTAGAACGCCTGTCAGATTTTTATTGCTGTCTGTGTCGCCACTAAGGAGATTTATCTTGATATGTTGCTATCACCAAAAGTAAAAGTGAAAAAGCATCACAAAGTTCGAGTTGTCTCCAGAACAGTAGGAGAGGGGAGATCAGTGGGGACACAAGTCCTAGTGATCTTGCTGACAACCAAGGATTCCCTCACTCTGGGGTAATATCCTATTACTTCCTGTTTTGGCTGTGGGACTATAAGTGAAGAGAAATCTCCTCAGTGGGACACAGATGTCATCAAAAAAACTTGACATGAGTTATAACCATCATGTACCTTATCTAAAATGAAAAAAAAAGTTTTACCTTTAGTTCCACTTTAAATAACACACTGATGTCATATCCCCACCCCCAGTCTGCTGACTGGACAGTAAAGGAGCAGCAGACAGATCATCTTTCTGCTTCCTGTTCTCTCTTATTCATGCTACCTGGCAACATTTTTGCATGCAGCACCTTACTGGCTTAGGCCACTTAAAAATAGCGCCTGTAAAGAGTCTAAAAAACTCATCCCAATGCACCCGCTTTCACACTGGGGCGGTGCGCTTGCAGGACGTTAGGAAAAGTCCTGCAAGCAGCATCTTTGGAGCGGTGCGCTGAGCAGTGTATACACCCCTCCTCAACCGCCCCTGCCATTGAAATCAAAGCACAGCGTTTCCAAAGCGGCTAAACACCGCTTTGGAAGTGCTCTGCGCTGGCATTCTTAATCGCATGGATCGGATGGCATGGGTGTTCTCACCCATGCCATCCGATTCATGTGTGAGTTCACAGTTCGCACTAGGGGTGCTCATTAACTTTCGGTTCACGGAAGGCAGTGCGAACTGACTGCGGGAAGACTGCGATGCGGGAATCGGCTTGGTAATCATGCCGGTTCCCGCATCGCACAAGTGTGAACCTGGGCTCGATGATGTATTCATGTAAACAGAGCTGCATTAAATTGTGTCTTTTATATCTTTCTGAGTACAGTTTCTCCTGTTTGCAGCAGAAACCAAAAGAGATTACAATTATTTTATTATCAAAGGTGTGGCAACAAACATTTGAGGTCCTAGGTAATTAATTAACCCCTTCTCAACTGTCCTGACATCCCTTTAACTGTGACTTTTACACCCCGCCCCCCCCCCCCTTTTGAAATGCTGAAAGGCATACCTAATTAAAGTGGTTGTCAACCCGTGACAACCACTTTAAACTACAGGTAAGCCTATAATAAGGTTTACCTGTAGATGTCCTGCATATCTCCTAAACCTGCACGGTTTAGGAGATATACAGTGTACTCACATTGTCGATGTTATTTGGCACATGCGCAGTGTAGAAACGGCCTCCCTGCCGTTTCTTCACTGAGATCGAGTCGTGACTGGCGGCTCCCCCGCGCATGCTCTGTGACTGGCCGGAGTCGCGGCCCTGGAAGGAAGAGGGGCTGAAGATGGACGCTGCCTGCACAGGGGACAGCACTGGACATCGCAGGCTTCGTTTGCAGGTAAGTGACTATGCGATGCATAGTAGCCCATTATGCTTCTACTTTGCAGGGAATTATAGAGGAAGTAAACCCCATCAGTGACCACTGTTATTGGCTGTCACAGTGGTCACATGATAGGAACTGGTCCAACTAGTTCCCAATCATTAGAACAGACCAAGATCCCTGTCCTGGTAGTGCACAGTGGGAACGTTCTCAGCACAGAAATCTCTGCCACCCATAGATGTGTATGTGCAGCATGTGGGTCCATCCACTTTGCCGCTGCACATGCGATTGTCAGGAAAGAACTGTTGCGCCGAGGACTGTGCGTGGGGGCACGTAGCGTGTGTGCGCGCCTGTGTGCCTGTGTGCATGTGCGCCGTCAATGGTGTCAAACAGTCTATTTGAGCCAGCAGCACCCTGCAACCAGTGCTGTCCTGTCTACAGCATAACCGTGTTCCTGAGCAACCTCTTTATCTGATTTCCTGTGACCTGGCTTGTCTGCGACTTACCAACTATCTGCCTGCACCGACCCCGGCTTGTGACCCCGACTACTCTCTGCCTGCTGCTCTGTACCTTGCAGCCCACCTCCTGACAACCCGGCATGTGACCCCTGTTCGCCTGCTCCTTCGGTACTGCACTGCCAGCCTCCTGACAAACCCGGCCTGCCTCTGACCATCCCTCTGCCTACTGCACAGGCTTCCAGCCCCTCTGCCAGTGACATCCAGTGCCCAACGGTGACCTACACCACACCTGCAGCAAGAATCTTGCACTGGCACCAGCCACTTTGTCAAGCCCTTGTGCCACCCGTACTCACAAACTCCCTGTTCCCACTTCCAGGGGTCCGCAAATCAGGATAGTAAGAGAGGTTGTTCCCTGCACATCAGACTCCACCACCAGGTACGTGACAGCGATACAGGGGCAGCAACAGGTTAAGTGGTCTGTACTGAAATCCTGCCCTGGACATTTCAACTACCTTGGGCTAGGCAACCCTTGCTGTTAATATTTCTATTATTTTTTATATTATGCATATTATTTCCTTTGAATAACAATGCTAATAGCTAAATTCTCTTTTCTGTATACATTTTCTTAAAAACCCGAAAAGCTTTAAAATGCACACATCAACAGCGATAAAAACAAACACTTGGGGAACGCAATGTGCTCATCAGCTGGCATGTGAAAATAGGAGGAGGGGGTGTATGGAGGGAGCGTTCACAGAAACAGAAGCCATGGTTCTATTTGAATATCAGGCTCTGCCACACTCTGGGCTCGTCTGACAACTTCATTACCTCCGCATATAAAATGACTGCAGGGTAATGCAAATGGCTTTCCGTCACACTTGTGCATTCTGCAGTCAGGCAGAGGGCATCCGGAGACACTGTTGTGAGGGAGACAGCTTTTGTCCAATTTAATAAGATATCTTCAAGCAATAGTCCGCCCACTCCGCATTTGTTATGGGGCCCAGTGACCTAGCCTTTCAGAAATTTTAAGGGGTTGATGTCTTCGTCTTGACCTCAGCTGTCAGTCACAAATGAGAAAAAAAAGATGAGAGGTAATGTTGAGGCCTTTGCCTATCTGTGAAGAATTTCTAATGAATGTTGGGGAAATTTCACATTACTTGACAAGGTGATCTAATTAATATTATAGAAATGCCAACAGAATATCATTCGGCAGATTGGATTTATCACCTTGAAACGATGTATTACCGTCACTAACAGAACCAGCCTCTCCCCTGACAATGATTAAATTAGACATAAGCATCAATACGCGTTACTCACTGGGAACACAGAAAATCTCACAATTCCTTCTCAGTTTGTCAAATAATTTGGGGAAATATTAGTATAATGTTCTTCAGAGCCTAAGAGCAATTAAGCAAACCTTGGAATGCATTTTTACAGGTGATTTATTAGTAGGTCCACAAGGGTAGATTTGTGTGTCGGGGGTGTATGTGGTGACAGTATGATGATTTACTATCTCTGGTCAAAAAAGACTAATATTTAAATGTTTCCTTTTATATACATAATACAGCATATCTATACACTACCTACTATACCCAAAGTAACATGCAAAGTGATTGTAAATGAACAACCTTTTTTTATTACAATAAAAAAAAGTTATACTTTCCTGCTCTGCACAATGGTTTTGCACAGAGCAGCCACAATCCTCCTCTCCCTGAGTTCCCCACCAGTGCTCCTTGCTCACCCCCCCCCCACCCCCACCACCACCACTGAGTGCCTCCATAGCAAGCCACTTGCTCTGGGGTCACTGGGTGGGCTCTGGGGT
>BLSH010008165.1:626947-640323 GCA_018402905.1 Glandirana rugosa
TAGTTTCATGGGCTCATGGACAGTGGACGGGTAGTTTCATGGGCTCATGAACAGTGGACAGGTAGTCTCATGGGCTCATGGACAGTGGACACTCTGATGGACAGGTGACAAGTACTCGGGTACTTTGATGGGCAGGTGACAGGTACTCGGGTACTTTGATGGGCAGTTGACAGGTACTTGGGTACTTTGATGGACAGGTGAAAGGTACTCGGGTACTTTGATGGACAGGTGACAGGTACTCGGGTACTTTGATGGACAGGTGACAGGTACTCGGGTACTTTGATGGACAGGTGACAGGTACTGGGTACCCTGGGGGCCCGCAGTAGCGGCGAGAAGCGGAGGACGTCATATGACGTCCTCCCGGATCGAGGAGCAGTCCCTGCCAACGTCATTTTACTATGCGTCGGTAGGGAACTGGTTAAACGACCCTGTGTACATGTACCGATAAGATAACATAGAGGAAAGTTCAGGGGCAGCTGAAAAAAAGGCCCAAATGCCTTTAAACATCCGTTTACCAGCAGCAGTGTACATGAGGCCTGACACAGGGAACGTATTCTTCTAATACAGAGGAAATAGGAGCTTTTAGAGTCAATTATAAGAGCAGAGAGTAGAAGCTAGGAGAGGAAGAGGGAGGGGGGAGTTGAAGACAGGCACACAGGAGATAGGAGAGCTGGAAATGGCATAGACTGCATAGACCACGGGGCTATATACAGGGGGAGTCAGCAGTCAGGGAGTAAGTCATGACCTGGCATTATCAAACAGATATTTTAGGGGATACAGAGGGATAATTTAAAAAGCAAAAGCACCATGCTGCTAATTGCACATTAAAGAGACAGGAGCAGCATTTTTTTTGGGGGGGGGGGGGGTTAACAAGCGCTTTAAGTAAAAATGAAGAGGGAAATCACTTTTTTGATAAATGATAATTAAAAAAATATATTTTTACCTTATATTTGTTTTGTTAAAGCTTCTCACTTCTGACGTTCAAAAAAACGCACTCTGATGTTTACAATAATAAAAAATCCCAGCCAGGAGATGGAATTTTAATAACATATAAATATCAGTTTAGCAACATGTAGACTATTAAACTATCAAATGCATTTTTTATGGGAGGGACGAATTGGTGAGATCTGCGTCTGCTCTCCTGATGTTTCCACTACAAGGGGTTCCCACTCTAACTACTGGATTCCCAAATATTTTTTTATTATGGGAAATGCAACAGGAGGTCCTGCAATATACAAATGAGATCAGGAACACCCAGAACTCCTAGGTGGACAGGAACAGAGTAAGGAATAATGGAGTATCCAAGGCATAAAAAGCCAGGAGCTGACACAGCCCACCTGGCCCAATCTAAAACTAAAATATTGCTTTTGGATGGCTGGCCCCATTAAATGATCACCTTAACCCTACAACCATAAATAAAGTAGGATCATACAATAATGCGATCAAGGCTTGGAAAGAAGAAGTAGGTTCATAACAATTAACAACATCTATGAGGACTGTAATGACTGTACAATGCTAGATATTGATGGCAGACAGGACTGTGGGAACCTGGGATCACCATCAGTTGTGCAGTTGCATGACTGGTTGGCATGAACAGTCTGTTGCATCAAACTACAAAGCAGGTCACATTCATAATTCAGCACAAGGCAGCCAGACATAAGATAGCATCTGTGATTTCCAGTCATGCTGTAGCAAAACAAGTGCTGGAGTATTTGAGCTCTGAAGGCCCTGGAGGTAACCTGCAAAGGGTTTCCTTTTAAATAGCAATGCCTGTGACCTATAAATTATTTTATAATGTATGCCTGTCTGTATGTAATTTCCATAAAAAGGTGATGTCAGTAATTTCCCCATCACAGCTATTATTTGTTCATCTTAATAATTTTTATTTTTAGTTCTTGTAATGTTGTAGCATTTAAACAAAATAGGTTTATCTAGTAAAGTAGTGCAAACAGCAACAATGATGCTCGAATTAGAAAAACTCAAGCATCCAATTAAATTTCAGTTTTTATGTCATTAGCAAAAGATGAATTTGAATTAGTTACTGAGTTTTACACTTTACACATTTCCTTGTTGAACAAATTTACAAAAGCCCTATATTTATATTTTAATAGTTCCCGTGGATCTATGCACGGCAAGCCAATTAATTTGACAACTACAATTTATTTACCCAGCAATCTATTCATCCAGGCCCCTGATGTAAAAACACCCTTTAAACATTTACTGACTTAACATATACAATTACTAAATTTATAATTGCTTATATGAAATTATGTATTGCTCGACTCTTGTTTTTTCACATATAAGCTCAGTACACTCCAAAATGATCTTATATTTCATCCCGTGTCATGACAGATGGTTCATTAGCCACAGCTAAGAAACAGGTCTACTCTAGAGAGAACTGCAACTACTTAACACCTTTTCAAAGGAAAATTGTTGAAATTATGACAGCAAGTAGTGAAAACATGTTGTCACTCCGATTGTCTAATATAGCCTTTCTTAAAAGTGGACTTCCAGGCATAATTGTGTAATAGTACTTTCTCCCCTCAGTGCCCATAACATTATAGGCTGTATTTAAACAACATGCTGCCCTAGGTCCACATAACTGATGATGCCATTTTTTATAGCTCCAACACTTGCGTCATGAGATTTTTTTCTAGTACGCTAGAATACACTATTGGAAGTAGTGTACAATTTTCTGGAGGACATATATCAGTTGTGCAGGCTACCAAATGAAAAATGAGAGATGGTTTCATGTTTTCTGAACTTCAAATAGTCTTCTGAATTTAACCACAAATATCCAGAGGTGGACACGTGGAAAGTTACACCAGTTTGGTGCTGTCCTCCTTTACCCTGCTGCCCATAGTATTGTCCAATGAGTGCCACTATTGTGAATACATCCCTAATAATTGGAAGTGGAGTGATTTTGTCAAAATTGATTTCGCCATTGCTAAAACTTCACCGAAGCAAAAACTCAAAAACTCTTTTATCTTATGTTTTTTACTTTGTTTTGTTTGGTCTGCAAAATGTAAAATAATGAAATAATGAGGCTAATAAGGGACTGCTTTTTGGCATAAGATCAGGAGGATTTTGGTATAAGTCCAGGAAGGAGCTTCCATAATCCATAAGAGCCATGTAAAAGCTCATTCACACTTAGAAAACACCTTAGCATTGCTTTTGCTATTGACTCATTTTGCCAAAATATTGAAAACTCCTGATTTGGGGAAATTCAAGAAAATGAAAACTCTGCTCTACTCATCCTTACTAATATTTTTACTTTAATATAATTTTTGCTTCATCTCCTCTCTAAAAAAGTGTACCCAGTATAAAAACCTGCAAGCATCATGGCATAAGGTCCAGCCAACAGGTGTTTTAGGGACAACCCAGGGACTAAAGTGTTAATTCTCAATTCACATGTGCATCTTCAAAGTTTTTTCTTTACTCTAAATTTTCATTGTGTTGGGATGCCATGGTTTTTGATAATGACATCACCTCTTTAAAGGAATATGTCATCTGTTCATGTTATATACCCATAGGAAAATATTGTAAATACATCTCTTTACATTCTGCTGGCTCTGCCAGACCTTCCAAGTATAAGAGATTGGAAGCTGGCCCAGGATTATTATATTTACCACTTGCTGCAAAAGCACGCCAGAAATGATGTTTTTGTAGCCCATTTTAACAGAATTCAATGATATAATGCACAAACATAATCTTTTGGAACTAATGAGAAACCACCTTTTGAAATTAGCAAGAAACCACAAAAATCCAATAAAAATAAGAAATGTAATGAATAATAATTTGTCAAGACAAAAATTTTAATTTTCTGGGGGAGCCTCTTTCCACCAGACCAAACCAGAACCAGAAAACCTAAAGTGTATGTTGTAATATGGGGTGGATTTACCATTAGGCATGGTAGGCTTGTGCCAAGTGGCTCAGCATTTATTGTGTTTACCCATCTTACTCTAAAATTATTAAACTATCTGACATATATAACAGATTTACTATTATAATATTAAGCAATAATATTAGTAACATAAGGGAAGATAAAATTGTTCTGTTTCATAAAAAAAGAAACCTTGAAGATGACACTTGGATAACCTTCGCTTGCACCATACCTTTAGGTTATGATAAAGATATCTATGTATCTGATTATAGCGGAATATTTTCTAATTGAATTTTGAATTCTATCTAGATTACCACATAACGTAACCTTATCGTAGGTTTCTTATTATTATGGCACATATACTGTTTATTTTCCAGAATTAAAGCCTAACTGCAGTTGATTAATATATTTTTTAGTCTCAGATTTAGTGAGAAGAGTTAAAACTTCTGTCAGGTCTTTATTTCTGTCTGTGACACCACTTATAGTTCACTTTCTTTAGAAAGCAGCCACAGACTGAGTAGAAAAACCTGTCACTTGCCAGCATGCTGCAGAAAAGAACCTTGGTCACAGTGTGTAAGCATTGCTCTCTACACAGAAAACTGAGACGTCTTCTACTGTGTAAAGCCTATTACACACTAGTTGTGTATTATCGTTCAACCCAGCAGGGCTGAGCAAAAAAAAATTGACAGCTCAGGAGGAGCCGCTGTACTAACTATCCAATGTTAGTACAGCAATCTACCCTGCTCTGCTAATGTACCCCACCAGAGCACTCCTGTTACTGCTCTTGGTTAAGAGTGTTGATTGGGAGCCGGTCGGCAGATCTTTTTTCGGTCATGCCCCATCGACAGAAGGCGGCCTAATGGCCAGCTACTGTCAGACTGGCTGCAGTACACAGGGGCTGAATGTCGGCTGGTTTCTATTGAACTGGCCGATGCTGCCCAACATTCGGCCTGTGTGTAGTAAGCTTTAGAGCCAGAGGTGACTTGATAAAGGAGGCTCCGCCCCTGAAATGAATCATCATAGCAACCATCATCAGGCATACATATTGTTCTCTGCTCTCCACAGCCCCCCTCACACTGCGGGATATCAATGCGCGGCGCCGGCTGCACCGGCCGCATGCGTGATACCTAGTGCATGCCAGAGTGTCTGTCGGGCAGGGTGTGAGCTGTCATCTGGCGGCAGGGTGGCTGGCTGTCCACTATACATCTTGCAGAGACCTTCCAGGAGAGGGAAAACCTATGGATTACATGCTTTTTTATACACTACTAAATGTGAGTGGAATTGTTGAGAACATTCATTTTGTGTTTTAATAAACTGTATCACGCTAGGGCGGCCGTGCTCTCTCTCCTTTCTTTGTGTGTTTAGATGTTCACTGCCCAGTGGATCATCAGGAGAGCTGCAGGGCTGTAGTGTGAGAAGAGTTTCCTCATTAAAATGGAGTTCCGTCCACATATTTTTTTTTCCTGGCATCCTCTATGTCATAGTGATTATATACATAACTCTATTTTTACATTAACATCTGGCTTTTTTTCCTATATATGTTTTACTTACTTTGCTCTTTTTTTCTGTGCTCACAGTTTCCCTTTTAGTTGTGGGCATTTTGTGGGCAAGTGAAGCCCAGTCGTACCCTCTTCCTGGAAGAGGTGCATGTTGGGCAACCAGCATGCACTTCTCAATCCGTCTGCCTTTAATCGCATCATTTCCTGTATGTATGGCGAGGCAGGAAGTGATGCGGTGCGCCGTGGACCAGGAAGTGGAAGATTACCGGGACCACCTAGCAAGAGGGCACTTAGGGTGAGTACAAAACATTTTTTTTCCACCAAAGGTGAGTCAGATTAATTAGAGGACTTGAAAGATGTAAAGATTTCTTTCTGGGTGGAACTCCGCTTTAAATCAAGACATGTTGAACTTCCCGCTGGACTTGAAAGTGTTTTGAGATCAGGGCATGTACTAGTGAACTTTTTTGCTTTTGGTCTCCAATTAACCAGGAGTATGAGACTTGTTGATTGCAGACCTATAGATATGACTCAGCAGAGGGCGTGTCAGACCTCTGCCAAGATATCACTGCTACCACCCCAAGATCAATGGTCCTTCTCTACAACATTCCAGCACAGGACAGGCTTTTCTACAAAGGATGTGGCTGCTTTCTAAAGAAACAAGCTATAAGTTCTAGCACACCTTTTGTTTTGATGCAAATGACATCCATTTAGCTGATTTAAAACCCAACTCTGGAAAACTTTCAAATTATCCATTGCAGTGGGGCTGTGCCCACACTGTAATGGTTAATTGCTCATTTAGTCTAGGAGAGAATAAAAGTGCTTTAATTGACCTATTCCTCTGCTCCCCTGGCAGGCAATAACCCCCCCGCTTCGACGGTGGATTGCCCTCAGCATAATCACATCTAATGCTGGGTTATGGACCCTTGATTGGTCTTGATGATGTCAAGGCCTTAGACTGGTCTAGCAGTATGGAGACATGGAGAATTGGGTAAAGTAGGTTATAAACGTATTGAAATTCAGCCAGTTCAGCAGGAACCAACCAAATTTGAATGTGTGTCATGTCTGTTCAACAGCAGCTAGTCGGTAGAAAATCAGCATTCAATCAGCACATGCAGCCAATGGCTACAATGCTGACAGAGGGTGGAGCCCCTGCTGCCAGAAAACAAATTACTTGTGTGGATGCAGGAATCTTTCATTTTATTTTGTTCAACCCACTGGTTGGAAAAACTGTCTGTGTATACCCAGCTTTACTAATTCTACTTTAACAAGTCTCCTAGACCTAAATTAGGCTGCACAGTTCCACTACAATGGATATGTTTCATGTTTTCCAGAGTTGGGCTTTAAACTGATAACTCAGTTGGGATTTAAGACAGTTCAGTAACAAATTATAGACATAGTATTACATAAGGAAAGATACCATTACATAAGAAAAGCTATATGTATGTGCTCCTGCTGCTGTTATCAAAAAATGGAAAGGAGGCGAGTGATGGGAAAAGGGCCAATTTTAGCATAGGTCATTGGTTCTCTTATGGGTATGAAGGTGGTCAGCAGGGGGTATTGAATTCTGATTGCCTGTAATCTCTTAGCGTATGTTTTTGTATGATATTGTAAAAGGACTCTCATAAGAGTGTCAATTTCTGAAAGTTTTGCTTGGCTGGGCATAGCATCCCCATCTGACTGATACACATTCTGCTAATTGGCATTTCAACATTCTGAAACTACACGGAAGAAAGCACAACTTACTTGTCAAATTTCAGAAAGGTCTGTCACATTCTCACAGTCATGTCCCATCTGTCATACAACATAAGTCTAGAAACAGTAGCTTTGACAAATCCCAACAGTCAGAGTATAAAACAAGCAAATATGTAGGCAGTAATTACAGGGGACTGACTTTGTTCTTGACATAAATGGAACTTCTATGCTCTTCTTGATTATCCAATAAAATTATATGTTTTTCAAGAGGGCAGAATGCTAAGTAACTGTCCTTGTATACTGGGGGAAGTAAAAGAGCAATCCAATAACGTAACATGTTTTCAAGAGATCAGAAGGAAGCAAAATGTTATCAATGTGCATAATGTACTAATAATCAACTGGCAGTAAAAGCAGCTTTACTGTATACAGCAGACTTGGCCACATGACCAAATTATGAAAACTTTGCCAGACCTACCGTAGCAATAGTAGCATTACCTTCCTATCTATTGGCCCCACTACAAAAAAAAACTATCATGAAGCCCATGTTGTTACTTTATAAAAACAGAACTGATGCAGGCTGACGGTTTCTGGAAGAATGGTAAAACATTCCCATAGACACACTCCTAAACCTTGTGGACAGCCTTCCAAGAAGAGTTGAAGCTGTTATAGCTGCAAAGATTCGGCCAACTCACTATTGAAATCCAAAAACAGCAAGTAGACAGCACCACAGCTACTAGCGAACATGATGCATTTATTGTTCAAAAAAAAACATACATACATGTCATATCATGTCCAATGGAAGATACATCATAAGGCACAGGATAGATTGACGCGTTTCACGGAAAATTACATCCGCTTAGTCATTATTAAGACTTATGACTATGCGGATGTAATTTTCCGTGAAACGCGTCAATCTATCCTGTGCCTTATGATGTATCTTCCATTGGACATGATATGACATGTATGTATGTCTTTTTTGAACAATAAATGCATCATCTTCACTAGTAGCTGTGGTGCTGTCTACTTGCTGTTTTTGGATTTCACATACATCGGCTCACGGACCGGACGAGCACACAGCACTTTGAAGTTATTACACCCACCTGGAGCGGCTTTCTCCTTCTTGATGTTTTCAACTCACTATTGAGCCCTACGAACTAGGACTGGGATGCCACTAAAGTTCATGTGCACGTAAAAGCAGGTGTTCCAATACTTTTGGTAATATAGTGTACCTTCCTATGAGGAAATTATCCCTTTTGCTTCTTTGCTATCTCACCAGTGTCAAGAGTTTCCAGTCCTCAACAGAATCCCCTCCAGGGATTTCAAATGTGATCAAGCATATATACCAAATATGTAGCAAGGGTAAATATCTTACAGCAAGAAAGCAGCCTAAATAACTTGCTACTTCTGTGCATGGCTGGATCAGCTGCCTCTTATTGCCAAAGGTCTAGACTGAAACCATTTCAAAGTAGTTTATAGCATATTCATTATCGTATCATTGCACTGTTTTAAAAAATGCTGTGGCATGCCTAATACTGTATATTCCCATCAGTGAAAGGTATTAGCAAACAATGGCTTTACTTACAGAAACTAGAAAGCCACCTTTTCATAGTGCTTGCCAATTTAAGATGCAGTTCCTTATACTGTACAGTCAGGTCCATAAATATTGGGACATTGACACAATTCTAATCTTTTTGGCTCTATAAACCACCACAATGGATTTGAAATGAAACGAACAAGATGTGCTTTAACTGCAGACTTTCAGCTTTAATTTGAGGGTATTTACATCTAAATCAGGTGAACGGTGTAGGAATTACAACCGTTTGTATATGTGCCTCCCACTTTTTAAGGGACCAAAATTAATGGGACAGATTAACAATCATAAATCAAACTTTTACTTTTTAATACTTGTTTGCAAATCCTTTGCAGTCAACTACAGCCTCTGGAACGCATAGACATCACCAGACGCTGGGTTTCATCCCTGGTGATGCTCTGCCAGGCCTCTACTGCATTTGTCTTCAGTTCCTACTTGTTCTTGGGGCATTTTCCCTTCAGTTTTGTCTTCAGCAAGTGAAATGCATGCTCAATCGGATTCAGGTCAGGTGATTGACTTGGCCATTGCATAACATTCCACTTCTTTCCCTTAAAAAAACTCTTTGGTTGCTTTCGCAGTATGCTTCGGGTCATTGCCCATCTGCACTGTGAAGCGCCGTACAATGAGTTCTGAAGCATATGGCTGAATATGAGTAGATAATATTGCCCGAAACACTTCAGAATTCGTCCTGCTGCTTTTGTCAACAGTCACATCATCAATAAATACAAGAGAACCAGTTCCATTGGCAGCCATAGATGCCCACGCCATGACACTACCACCACCATGCTTCACTGATGAGATGGTATGCTTTGAATCATGGACAGTTCCTTTCCTTCTCCATACTCTTAAATTCCCATCACTCTGGTACAAGTTGATCTTGGTCTCATCTGTCCATAGGATGTTGTTTTTAGAACTGTGAAGGCTTTTTTAGATGTTGTTTGGCAAACTCTAATCTGGCCTTCCTGTTTTTGAGGCTCACCAATGGTTTACATCTTGTGGTGAACCCTCTGTATTCACCCTGGTGAGGTCTTCTCTTGATTGTTGACTTTGACACACATACACCTACCTCCTGGAGAGTGTTCTTGATCTGGCCAACTGTTGTGAAGGGTGTTTTCTTCACCAGGGAAAGAATTCTTCGGTCATCCACCACAGTTGTTTTCCGTGGTCTTTCGGGTCTTTTGGTGTTGCTGAGCTCACCGGTGCATTCTTTCTTTTTAAGGATGTTCCAAACAGTTGATTTGGCCACACCTAATGTTTTTGCTATCTCTCTGATGGGTTTGTTTTGTTTTTTCAACCTAATGATGGCTTGCTTCACTGATAGTGACAGCTCTTCGGATCCCATATTGAGAGTTGACAGCAACAGATTCCAAATGCAAATAGCACACTTGAAATGAACTCTGGACCTTTTATCTGCTCCTTGTAAATGGGATAATGAGGGAATAACACACACCTGGCCATGGAACAGCTAAGCAGCCAATTGTCCCATTACTTTTGGTCCCTTAAAAAGTGGGAGGCACATATACAAACTGTTGTAATTCCTACACCGTTCACCTGATTTGGATGTAAATACCCTCAAATTAAAGCTGAAAGTCTGCAGTTAAAGCACATCTTGTTTGTTTCATTTCAAATCCATTGTGGTGGTGTATAGAGCCAAAAAGATTAGAATTGTGTAGATGTCCCAATATTTATGGACCCGACTGTATATTAATTTCCAAATCTCTAACAAGTGACCAATGTCACATTCATACTAGCAGAACAAATGTTCATAAATGAACATATATAGCATGTAGTCAAGAGATATACAGGCTTTCATAGATGGCATTTGTCCACAGGTGCAACTTAAACAGTAATATCAGCCTGACAGCTGTATATGGATACTTATCATATCCCAAAGGAGTTAAAGATATTCTCGGCTTTGATGCTTTGAAGTCCTACCATAAAGCACTGGATGTGGGGACAATAAGCCTCAAACTTCTGACCATCTTTTCTGTTCCTCTGCAGTTACGTCAGAGGAGACGTAACTTTTAACACTGGTGGATAATGTGACTGCCTCTCTTGGAATCCTCTTAATAATTTTAGACACTAAAGCCCTTCACTCATGTATACCCTACAGATGTGGGTTGAAGGTAATCAGAGGAGTCTTAGAGAGTAGGCTAATAGACAAAAAGGAACACAATAAATGAATCTTCAAATTCTTATTGAAGCACAATAAGTTTATCTTCGATAAGATCTGTTGCTGTCAGGGCTAAGGTACAGCAAGAAACACAACATTTGCTCCAGCCAATTTCTATTTTGGGGACTAGGAGTGCTCTGCGTTTGGAAACAATGAATTATCTATGTATACTGGTACAGATACATTGATGATGGGATAGACTATTGGCTTACCTCTAAATAGTCTATCCCCACTTCAGTCCATTATGAACACTGCCGCCAGGCTCATCCACCTTAAAAACCGCTCGGCATCTGCTACACCCCTATGTCAATCTCTACATTGGCTGCCACTCAACCAACGTATTCAATTCAAGATCCTAACAATAACTTATAAATCAATTCACAACCTGGCCCCCAGCTACATCACTAACCTGGTCTCAAAATACCAACCAGATCGATCTCTTCGCTCTTCCCAAGACCTCCTGCTCTCTAGCTCCCTTGTCACCTCATCCCAGGCTCGCCTCCAGGACTTCTCCAGAGCCTCTCCCATCCTCTGGAATGCTCTACCCCAATCTGTCCGACTTTCTCCTAGTTTGTCCACCTTCAGACGATCCCTGAAAACCTATCTCTTCAGAGAAGCCTATCTAGCTCCCACCTAACAACTGTACATTTATCTTCTCTATTAACACATCCCCCACAGTTATTACCTCTTGTATCTCTTGACCTTCCCTTTTAGATTGTAAGCTCTAACGAGCAGGGCCCTCTGATTCCTACTGTATTTAAGTGTATTGTATTTGTACTGTCTACCCTCAAGTTGTAAAGCACTGCGTAAATTGTTGGCGCTATATAAATCCTGTATAATAATAATAATAATGATGTACTGGTTTTATGGACAGGGACTGTCTCCGAAATAAAGTTTGTAAAATGTCTATGTAGAAATTCTATGAACCTAAAATTCACTAGTTTATATGACTATAAAAAATTTGGATTTGACAATTCGCATTGAGGAAGATGGACAGGTTAGTACAAAACTTTATAGAAAACCTACCACCACAAATAGTCTCCCCCATGACACAAGTTTCCACCTCAAACCATTGATCAAAAGTATTCAAGCGGGCCAGTACCTGAGGTAACTGTTCAATCACGAAAAAAAAACAATTCCTGTTGATTCTGCCATAAATCTTGTGAGCTGATAAGTTCCTGTGCTCTCTGCCTCTGCTGGCTGTTATCAGTTACAATGTTCTATGTTCCCCGAGTGGTCCACAAAACACCTCCCCATGTTATAGAGAAGATAATTGGAAATGTGTTCTATAGTCCTGTACTAAGGTCAGGGGCATAGCTAGAAATCACAGATCCCCATAGCAAAAAATGTAATGTGCCCCAAAAACAAAAAAACACCATTGTACAGCACCGTTATTAGCTAGAAGGCTGACAAAGTACTGAAGAGGACATGGCGATGATATTGAATACGCATTCTGCAAAGGGGGTGGATCGTAGGTTGGTTGGCAGGATCTAAGATGTTAATCTGTTTCACGTGCCCGACCCCACAGCAGTCCAAAACAAAAATCAGCAGTCAAAGACCATGTCTCTCTTGTCTCTGCTGGTTTTTGTTTTGGACTGCTGTGGGGTCGGGCACGTGGAGCAGATTAACATCTTAGATCCTTGTGTTGTGCCCACTTTTGTGGGTCTGGGCTCTCTGCACCGGTCCTTGACTGGATTTTTGACTGGGGGATCCCGTTGGGTTCTTTGGTACCCATCCCAGCCATCCGAGCCGAGCACTAACAAACCCGTTAGACCGTAGATGGTTCCTTTGTATTTGGAAATCTACACGCCATCAGTGTACACTACTATTATACCCGGCCCCCATCGTGCCTGTTTTCTATGTGCCTTATATCAACACTGGTGATATCTTCTCCACCAGCGTTTAACATCCAATGGACTGCTAGATATTCGGAATCCCTCCCTTCCCCTGTGTTTTTTTGGGGCCACCTTTAACATTTACATTCCATTGGACACTTCACCCAAACCCTACAGTCCTGCTCACCATTATTGGCACCCATGAAGTTTATGTACATATTGTGGAATATCTACTGAAGGAAATGTATCAAATTAACCAACATATTACTACAGATAGCTTGTGTTTGACAAAAAACTGTAAATGATAAATAACATTTAAAAAGATAAACATTATGAGGAAAACAGAGAAAACCATAATGCTTGCCTTGTCAGTGGTATTGGCACCCTTTGCTGCAAATCAGTATGGAAACCCAATTTGGCTCACCTGTTGCAGATCTCAAATGAGGATCACCTGTGATGAATTGCCTCCACCCATGTGACCCAAATTAGCCAATAAATGAACATTTTGGTTTTATAAAAAGCCACCTGTTATTCCCTCTTCATGTGTGACAATGGTAAAGACAAAGGAGCTGTCTGACGACACCAGAAATGCTATTATTTGCAAGCACAAGACCTCCAAAGGGTATAAGGCCATCTCCAAAGACCTTGGCATCCCTGTTTCAACGGTGCGTAATGTTATTAAGAAGTTTTCCAGGCATGGAAC
>BLSH010008165.1:655392-670703 GCA_018402905.1 Glandirana rugosa
AGCCCATTCGCGTCTTAACGTAGAACTTAGTGATGACCTAAAAATGTTGATAAGTGAATATCTGATATATGACCTTGAGATAATCGTGAAATGATTCTTACATACCTTATTGAATAAGTAGTGATATACGTGGCTCACAGTAATATACGTGAACTACTCAATTAACCATAATACACATGCAACGTGACATACGTATTCCAAACTAATCAAAAATCAATAATTACAGACGTGCGTACGTGAAATATACTGTTAATTAATTATAAAAAGTGTCTCCATAATAACAAATCCACATCACGATGTACAACAGTGTAGCATGACTGAGTAATTGTCATTTAAAGTGTGAGAGTGCTGAAAGCTGAAAATTGGTCTGGTAAGGAAGGGGGTGTAAGTGTCCTGTATGGAAGTGGTTAAGTATCATTAAAATCACTAGGTGAATATCAACATGTAGCACTACACCTAAACAATAATACCTCTGTGAAAAATATTAATTAATTGTCATATAAAGTGCATGCGTGCAGACATTAATAACTAAAAACTAATCAAACCTTATGCATACAGTGCAACGTACACATAATACCAATTAACTCATCAAGTGCATATAATGACACTCGGTGCATATAGTGATGAATAAGTTATTCCATACATTCTTAGTAAAGTGCTAATAGAGTTCCAGTATATAGTCTATAAGTGAATAGTTGTAAAAATCCAGTAGTGATTCAAGATGCAATTCTGCGCTTACCCGAACACTGACTTTAACTAGCAAATAAATCCACCAGGAGGAAACCACCATACCCAGGGATTAGATATCTTGTTGGTTCATCGGTTACGTGACAGTACAGCAATCCCAGCAATTCAATGCAGAGTGATGGACTAGCAAGCGGATCTTCCCTTCCCGGGATGGCAATCCATATTGAATCCAAGGGATCATAAGAAGAAAAGCCTCTGCATAGTGTAAGACCTTTCAAAACAATTTACTAAAATGTAAAGTGCACTTACATCAAGAATGAAGATTAGAGCTCCTATACTGCCAGCATCAAGAAGCAACACAATGGCCTGGGGTCAGCGATAACTGACGCGTTTTGTCCTCTTAGACGTCGTCATTAAAATCACTGCTCCTGCAAAAACTTTTTTGCTCCTGCAAAAAATCTTTTTTTTAAAAAAAATGCATTGATGCATGTCCCCCAGGGCAGTCCCGGGCCCCCATACGCTTTTTATGCCCAATAACTTGCATACATGGGCACTTTTGATATGGGCACTTTTGATTCTTCAAGTTCGGGTTCCATAGACTTTAATAGAGTTCGCGGTTCAGGTGCAAACCAAACCAGGGGGTGTTCGGCCCAGTTCTAATGAGGATGGCCAACACCAGCCCTACTCTGTTATCCAGGCATCATGTTTTATAGATCCTAACACTTTCTCCCCATATACATGTACAATTAGGTGTTTAATAAACCAAGCCTTTACATTCTTAACATTGATAGAACAGAAAGAACTGCACAGGGAATGAAGTATAAAGTACCACTTAACAAAGAGCCTCAGGGATATAGTACCATCAATTAAATGCACATATCAAAATTTAGAAAATATATACAAATTTATTGAAAAATATTGTCATATAAAATACAGCCTCCACCACCATAACATCATATAAGACAACGTTGTCTAAAATATTAAAGCGTCTAGACACCTGCCGCACACATAAACCATCCGCCTACACCATACAGCCATCACATTGTACATCTATTTAGCATGGGAGATCAGGGGTGTAATAGACGTCCATACTGGTTAATGAGCTCAATAGCTGGCAATCAAAGAGGGCTATGGATATAATCATAGATCCAACATACAGTGAAATGAAGCCAGGTAATTGGAAATGGATCAATCCTTGAGAAGACACCGTATTGTTGGTGGCTGCAATTGGTAAAAGGAGGGCAGGATAAACTAGCGGTACACACATAGGATTCCCCGTAGTTATTCACCTGATTAGCATACCCACCTTGCAGGAGTAAAAGGCATTACTCTGCAGAAACAGTCTTTTAACGCAGTTCACTAAAGCATCTGAGCCCGCTATGTGGGATAAAAGTGCAATGTTCGGCAGATAGAGAGGCAACCAGTGCTTGACCATAGGAAGTCAATACCCAGAGAAAGATACAGATCAGTGTCACTATGGGTAAAAAGTCAATCCTTATAGCACAAAATGACAGCAGATATACAGCGCTGTGCAGGTATAGTTACATGTCAGTGCATGACCCACTTTCAGAGGAATCCATCTCCGTGTCCGCTGAAGATGTTATTAGTGTCCACTCCTGGCAGCACTCAGTGGTCTTTGAGCCCTCTGCAATGTCCCGTGCATGCAGATAGTGTAGCTCCGATGGCTGGTAGACTCCAATCCACAGGCAAGCTGCCTCTGGGAGCTAAGCACACCGTTTGAGACTGCAAGATTACTGCGGGGCATACACCCCTTCCGGTCGGGGCGGATGCACAGGCACCATGTACTTCACACCGCTATGGGAACACCAGGAGCGTGGGGCAGGTGTCAGACACACAGAAGCCTATCCTTGACGGGTTCTGCTGGACCCACCCAGCTTCGTCAAAACGTGAACGCCCCCCTGGTTGGAATATATATAAATACATTTTGACAACCCAACTTACTTCAGCCCATAAAGGGGCAATGGCATCGTATCTTAAATCTTACCAGAATGTGTGGAAAAAGGGGAAGAATAAATTGAAACACTATACTCACAAATCAAAATTGTTCACTGGTCAAATACCTCCAAAAAACCTATCAAAGGACGTGTAAAAGATACCAGTATATGGCGCCCCAATAGGTACGTATTAAAGGTACCAATATCAGAAAAACAGGCTATAGTGGGAGCATCACAGAACGGTTAGGGAAGATCCCTAAAATAATCTGCAGGAAACAGAAGGAACTATAGGGAGGACTACAGCGAAAAAAAGACCCCAAACCTGAGATCATAAGGAAGAGAAGAACAAGACCAGACAAAGGAGCCAAAGCAGTGAGAAGCACAGGAAATCAAAAGCTTCTAATCAAGAAACACTTGCAGATTAAGCTCCTTGTTGAGTCCTTTAGGCACCAAAACATTTAGCTTGTATCTCCAAAATGTCTCCTTTTTAAGGAGAACGCTGTCAAAATCACCTCGTCTTTTAATCAATTTTAGGGCATAAACCCCCTTCACCCACAGCCCATCTACCTTGGACTGGTGGTGCAGCAAGGAATGTTGTGCAAGGGGACTCTTTGGTTTCTTTTGTTTAATACCATTTAGTTGATGGCCTATACGGACATGTAACTGAAGTTTTGTCTTGCCCACATAAATTTTGCCACATGGACATTGTAGGCTATAAATGACCCTTGTGGTGGCACAGTTAATCAGGCTCTTGATTTTATATGTATGCAGGTTATCTGCATCCATAAAGGTGTCTGTACACACAACGACCCTGCATATCTGGCAATGCCCACATGGCACCATGCCTTTAGTTCTAGGAAACGTGGACAGCCAGGAGAACCTTGTCTTTTGAATGTACTCCAACCTGGTAAGGATGTCAGACAAAGGAGCCCTCTGTGCCACCATAACGGGATATTCCCCTACTGTGCTAGATAGCAAGGGACAACGGGACAAGATGGACCAGTGCCAGTCCAGAATTTCTCTTACCTTAGGCCACTGCAACCCATATTCAGTAATAAATCTTACCGGTTATTTCACTGAACCTGATATTAATGGTGGGGTGCCTTTTGGGTCAAGAGAGACATCCTGTCCCGGCACATTGCTTTCTTTTTGGCTGCTCTTAAAAGTCTATGAGAGTACCCTCTTTCCCTAAATCTGGCGTACATGTCAAGGACCTTCTTTTTGAAGGCTTGCCCTGTACCAGGGATTTGGGATGAAAGCTATCAGCTCATAAAAGCATATTGGCAGCAGTCGGTTTTGGTAAGTACAAGTTTCTAGGAGGCCCTGTTTTTTGGATATTTTGAAGTCTAGGAAGGGATTGAGCCAACGTCATAGCTATAGGTTAGCTTAATATTACTTTCATTATCATTTAAGCCCTGAATGAATTCATGGAGCTCACTCTCACTCCCCTTCCAGACCATCAGGACATCATCAATGTAGCATACCCAGATGTCCACATGATCCTTGAAATGCTGGAGTCCATATACTTCATCCTCCTCCCACATGCCCAAATGTAAGCATGCATAGGATGGCGCCCACAGCGCACCCATGGATGTGCCTAATATCTGTTGATAATAAATATCATTGAATTGGAAGAAGTTAATATTTAATACAAACTCCAGCAGATCCAGGACAAACTCATTTTGATGAGCCATTTCAAGGAAAAGTTTACCAAGAAAAAATTCAACTGCCTTTAGTCCCCATTGGTGAGGTATCGATGTGTATATTGACTCCCCATCGATACTCACCAAGAGCCAGTCCTCCTCCACTCTTACCTCACTCTATCTGGCCAACACATATTTATTGTCTCTTACATATGACTTAGGAGTGGGAACCATGGTCCTAAGTAGTTCATTTATGTACCTACCCACTCTTTCCAGTGAGCCATGGACCGCAGAGACTATAGGTCTCCCTGGAGGATTTAAAACATCCTTGTGTAACTTAGGGATTACATAGAGAACAGGGATATTATATTCTTGAACCTTGAGATGATTCAATTCTCTCTTAGTAAGAAAACTCTCCTCAAAAGCCCAAGTCAACTTATCACTAAGCTGTGTGGCCAGATCAGGGAAGGGGGAACTCGACAGCCTTGAATAGACCAATAGATTACTCAACTGCCTCCGCACCTCTTTAACGTAATTTTCCTCACTCAAGAGGACTATATTGCCCCCTTGTCACTTTATTTTAATCACAACACCTCTAACATTTTTCAGTTCATCAAAGGCAGCGCTTTCTCTCCTGGACAGTTTATCTGCGCTCAAAGTCTCTCAATTTATTTTACGCAAGTCGTTGCTTACTAGGTCAAAGAATTGGCCAATAACTTTATTTTTTGACAGGGGCAACATTTTTTTAGACCTGATTTTTAGATCTACCTGTCTTAACATAATTGTTTCCTTTCCCTCTGAACTTTCAGAGTCCTGGCAGGGCAGTACCCGGGCCCCCATACCCTTTTTATGCCCAATAACTTGAATATATGCATTCAAAATGAGCACTTTTGATTCTTCAAGTTTGGGTCCCATAGACTTTAATAGGGTTCGCAGTTCGGGTGCGAACCAATCCAGAGGGTGTTTGGCCCGAATCTACTGAGGATGGCCAACACCAGCCCCACTCTGTTTGCCAGGCATCATGTTTTATAGAACCTAACACTTACTCCCCATATATATAGAGTAAAATTAGGTATTTAATAAACCAAGCCTATACATTCTTAACATTTACTGGCCATCAAAGGAGCCTCTCATAGGAGTACGGGAAGTTAAACAATCATATAACTTCTAGCCATCCTTGGGTTAATTTCTATATCAGTTTCAAAACCTAAAAAAGATTTCTTTTTGTGCAAAGGAGAGAATGGCTAGGAGTCATCATTGCCATCTCACAAGCATAGAGTGTGAAATTAGTTGGTGATGTCAGTTCATTTGACATGAGTCAGGTGACCATATCTCATTTCAGATTGTACTAATTGGCAGTCTCAGATGAGATAGCATGGGCTGCAAGAACATTTAGACAGATTGTAATGATAACCTTTGAAGTGCAACATTGGAACACTGAGACCTCGCTGTGACATTGCTTTCTGCTTTGTACCTATTAGACAGACAAAAGAGAGAATGCTCGCCTGTTAAAGCACATGGCATAGTTTTCTACTAATTATGTACATTTTGGCTATGCACATAGAAGCGATCAGCTCAACTAGAGATCTCAGTATGTATTAAACAAGCTGATTGGAGGTAGTCATTAACGCACCAAGGGAGGAAGCAATTACCTTGATATGTTTTAAACATTTCCTAGTCTGAATAATCTATCTTTACCTATACTGAGATCTATAAAATGAACCACAGCTTTAAATATGGTTTTGCTTGAAGGTAACAATATGTCTGCTACTTGTCACAGCCTAGGATCCTAGCCATCTGCAGATATTCTCATTGTCTGACCCCCACAGAAGCAGTATTTATTTCAGGACAGGGAAACATTCTAGCATCAGTTCCAGTTGGGCAGTGACCAACCTAATTAACAGAGGGAAATAAGTAGGCTGCTACTGCTAGCTTCACCATCAGAACAAGCTAGTGACCACTCTGTCAGACTTAACATTGACCTTAGTACATTATGAGTTACTGACCAGACTAATGTAGGGATCTGCTGCCCTCTATTGTCTGAATGTGTAAATGCCCATAAATATGTTATGCATACACTTCCTGCCCCTGAGTTTTTGCCTTTGAAACTCTGGAAGGAAGAAGTGGAGAGAAAGGATTGCAGAGAAAGAAGTGGGGAGCATTTGTGAGTGCATTTCCAAATCATGGCAACCAAAAAATAATGGTTCCTTAAGAATGCAGTTTACAGCAGCGCATTGCGTTGCATTTGTCCAGCGCTGAAAAAAATGATGGCACGCACTACTTTTTTACAGTGCAACGCAATGTGTTCAAATGACGGAAAAGCGCAGGAACACATTGTACCCTGCAAGGCATGTAAAATGCACGCCAACGCATTACAAAAAAACACAACGTAACATGCATGCGTTAACACTACACCTGATTTACCTTCAAGCTCAGAGTCTTTGGCCTTCTTGATTGGCCAGGACTGGATGATGTAACTCCAGCACGTGCATACAGGAGTTACTTTGTCCTAGTACCGAATCAAGTTTGTTCAACGAGCTACACATGCATGGCTCAGTCTACACTCAGAAAAATGAAACCACTAATAGACAGATAAGGTATATGGAGTTTCTTCCATCACGAAAAGTCTACCTATTAATTTTTTTTCTTCTTTTGTTATACAGGGGTTTAATTCTGCTTTAACAACAAGGTTGAGGGCAAGAACCCTTGGGCATTATATGTAAAGCGGATGAAATGCAGTCAAGGTGATTACAGGGGAAGTTTTGGTTATACACAGTCAACTGGGGCACTATGCAAGCAGCTATTATAATATATTGATGGCTGCAGAACTACACAGACATCTTTGGCAATATATGGTTGTTTGGGGCTCTACATGGACAGCTTTGGCAATACATGTGCATTTGTGGGTGACAGTTCCCCATCACACTTCTAATTTACATTATGTAGGGCACAGAAGGAAAGAGTAAAACATGCCTTTTTCAGCTTCTCCTCCAGCAGTGTCAGCTGGCATCAGCTGTTTGGTCCTCCACTAACTAGAGTAGTGATTCTGATGTCACTACTCTAGTCAGTCAATCAGTAGGCAGGCTGAAAAATACAGGAGGCATTGTGTTTGTTCAATTCAGTATAATTTGTGGCTGGCTCAATGTGATATTTAGCCAACGACTAAGCTGCAATTATTAGCCCACCGGTTGCAGAATATAATGCCAGTATAACCAGTATGATATTCCCATACAGTCACTGTGTTCAGTAAAATAAATGTTGTTTAGCACATTCCACAAGTTGGCAGCCAAGAAGAGAGCCCAGTTCCCTGATGACAACACTGCAGCTAATGACTGAGGTAGAGGTGTTAATACTGATGTGGGACTGAGGCAGAGATGGTAATACTGATGGGGGCCAGGTGCTGGATAGTGCAAACAGAGGCAAACTGAGAGTCTTGCAGGCTAGAGTAGTAACCAGTTAAATAAGTAGCACCAGGTTGGTACATGCAGCACAGGGTCAGAAGCAGGCCGGGTCATGGACAGAAAGGTAATCCAATTCAGTAGGCAGAGAGTGGTCACATGGGCCAAGATCGGTACACAAATGGCTAAGCTGAAGACAGGAAGCTGGATCAGAACCAAAACATCACAGGGAATATAGCTAATTCTATGGTGAGCATGGAAGTAGAGTGGACATACCCTTTTAACGATTTATGAGCCTATCAGAGGGGCATTCAGTGAGTGGCCTGTTAGAGGTTTTCCCTATCAATGGGGAAGCTTGTCTGACATAGGCAGGGCCGGCCCTACCATAGGTCCCAGTGGGTCCATTGGACCCAGGCAGCACTTTGAGAGGGTCAACAAATTGAACCACGGCCGTCTCTACTTCACTTCTATTTACCAAGCAAATTGATGACCGAGATTTTTTTTCCAGCAGTTTTGTGTGTCGTGATGACTACTTCCCCCCCGGGCTGCTCCGCCTGTCTCTATATTACCCTAGCCCGACCCTATACTGCCCTAGCCTGTCTATATACTACCCCAGCCTGTCTATAGTACCCTAGCCTGCCCATATACTGCCCTAGCCCACCCCTTGGAATTGAACATAATGGTATGTCTTATAATTTTGTATATAAACAAAGGTGCTGTTGCATGTAAATCTGACTTGCTCATATATTTAATTTTAGTTTTAATTATCATGATATAAAATAATGGATGTGGGGGCCTTTTGGTGGGCATGATTTTTTTTTTTTTTGGGAGGGGTGGGGGGGGGGTCAGCATTTCATTCTTGGATTCAGGCAGCACAATGTCTTGGGCCACCCATGCACATAGGCTTGTCGGTGCATGTCTTTAGAACAGGTAGACTGTGTGTTTTTCCAGACTTTAGAAATTGTGCTTTTCTTGACACAGAAATATTTTTTTAAAACACTGATATGTACATTTAAAAAATTCCAAAAGACTATACATACTTTCATTCACTTGCCCTACCTATGCTATGTATTTTCCTTTAATTTGTTAAGATTAAGATATGTGAAATCTGGTTACTTACCATGGGCAACACAAATCATGTAGATTGCTTATTTACTATACAACTGGCTAAAACAGAATGTGATGTCAGAAAATGCGTGACACCAAGCTAATACCTTTTAATGCTCATCTGTTTTTTTACAGTATAGTAGAATGGTATATGAGACTGTCATTATAGAGAGGGCATGGATATTTTTCAAATGTTTTCTCCATTGGTATGACCATTCGATGGTCGTTGATATCCTATTACATTCCAGGGATTGAAGACAAAGTAAGAATAGATACCTACAACATAGCCTAGATAGAGCATCACAGTAACCTAATACTGGAAGATAAACCAAGCCCAGCAATATAGTGAGTGGACAGACAGTGAAAAAGTATATGGTAACTGAGAACATGTTCTTCTACTTGAGGATAATGGGAAACTGTCATTGCTAAATTTCAGAAGTGAAATTCAATGCTGGCTGTGATTGGAAATGTAAATGCTAAAGCTTATTCCTGGAAGTGAAGTGTCAGGGATCAAGAATGCCGATAGCTAATAAACTGACACAAAGACTCTCAGCGCATGTTATTTTCTTTACTGACACATGAAGAGAATGTGCTTATTTTGCTTGTAACTATTTTAATCATTAAAAATGAATTTTAGAAAAAAATAAAGCTCTTACCTGCTTGGCGCCCTTGCCCGTGTGGTAAGACAGGTACATGGACACATCAACAGCTATAGGTTTTGCCAGGAGCCAGATAGCAGATATAGGAAGAGATTTCTTGCATCTTGACACAAATTATCGCCTTGCCTTATGATTATTCACTCATGGACTTCACTATAACATGACAGACAACAAGTAGCCTTTGGGACGAAAAGTCCATTGAGTGCCATAGTTGACAGTCTATGCCAAGCTTTTGCAACCAAGGTTCCATGGAACCCTTAAGTTCCTCCAGAGTTGCTTAGTGTTGTTTTAGCTGTGGCTGAATGACCTTCCATTTGATGGTGCTTGCATGACACCAATGATCGTTTTAGCTGTCTGTAAGGGTAACATTCAGACCGCCATTGTAAGGGCGACATTCTTCCGATTGACCACCAACATAAGGTGCAGTTTTCCCATTGATGCCCAATGAACCAATTTTACCAAAGTGTTCCCCTGGATCTGAAAATTTGTTCAAAGGTTGAGAAAGTAAAACCTATGCTGTCCTTGTCTGTCAGGCCCTGAACAGTGTATACTAGCCATAAAATAAGTATTCCAAATCCAATTCTTGTGTAGGAACTCCCAGCTTGTGCAGTAAAACTAAGGGATCCTCACCTCCCAAATCTCATTTGTAAATAATAGCTGGACCCCATCAAGCTGGAATTTTCAGTGTATTGATGATTCCAAGGTGCAAGCCCTAAGTGAATACCACTTTATGTCAGCATCATCCCGTAACTCCAGGTTAGGAAAAGTACTGGACCCTCAGACAACTGGCAGGCTAGCAGGAATGGCGTAGGCATAGACCATTGACCAGCAGAGTTTAAGAATTGGCCATAACTAAAGGTTATAGAAAAACCTGACTTTTATCTTCCGTACACGGATAAAGGCATCCCATTAAAATACTTTTCAAAGCGATATGACGCATATTGTGAAGAGGTTGTAAAGATGGAGGATTTATGAGCAAGAAGAGGAATTTGCCTTCTTGTGCATGAAAGGAGCACACTCCCTGGCCTCTCCCAACTTTTCCCACTTTTGAAAAAAGTCTTCTAGTAGCTGAATCTGCATCTCATAGACTAATGAGTTTGTACCCCAAAGTGGGCTTTGGTCAAGGTACAGGAGATTCAGTATTGAATGTAGGGTGTGTGTGAAGTAAGGTAACAAAGTAGTAATGTAGGTGGTGTCCTACACCTACAATACACCTTTTATTACAGGAGTGTTATCTGCATAATATTGCAAAGAGCACTATATGACAGGAGGGGAGCTTGGTCACATGACTTTGACAGATCATATGACTGGGCTTTATACCTCCTGCTTATTTTTATTCCCCATTAATTGAAATGAAGGGGGCTTTAGAAGCTTGAAGCAAGTGAAACATGACACAAAGTCAGTTTTGCTTGATTTTTTTCATTTCTGTAAAACGGATATTAAAGGCTCACTTTTTAAAAAAAAATAATAAACATGTTACACTTACCTGCTCTGTGCAGTGGTTTTGCACAGAGCAGCCCCGATCCTCCTTCTCTCGGGTCCCCGTCCGGAGCTCCTGGCCCTTCTCCCTTACCAAGTGACCTCATAGCAAGCTGCTTGCTATGCCGTCACTCTTTTGTGCCCGGTCCCAAGCAGCCTCTTTGTGTCCATAAGATACACAGAGTGCGGCTTGGCCCCGCCCCCGCTCCCTCCTCACTGCCTGTGATTGACAGCAGCCAATGGCTCCCATTACTGTGTCCCAGCCAATGAGGAGGGAGAGCCCCAAGAGAGACGCTGCTCTCGTGCACATTGCTGGATCGAGATGCGGCTCAGGGTAAGTATTGGGGGGGATGCTGCACACAGAAGGTTTTTTAGCTTCATGCATAGAATGCATGAAGCTAAAAAACCTTCAGCCTTTTCAACCACTTTATTATACCTTTTTCATTTTTAATCTTTACTTAAAGGCCAACTCCCTCACCATTTTCGAATAGGTGCTGGTGGTTTGCAGTCTAACTCCCAGCAAACAGATAAATGCACAGTTGAAATAAATACTTATGAACTGTTATGGCTGCTTTCTCATTTTTTTAAGTCACACTTGTACATTTACACATCCCTTCCACATAGCATATATAGGTAGGTGACCTCATTGTTCTTTACCACAGGTGAGCAGTACTGCTTGGTTACTAAGCTTACTTACTGGAAATCCACACAGATGAGTTCATTGCTTTGCTTTCTCCCACTGTCAGGATGCTCCCAGTATTAGCCTGACCGTCATGGCAGTGCAGCAGGGCTTGAGAGACACGTGGCCATCCACTTTATGGATTACTTGACCCTACCTTTTAGATTGTAAGCTCTAACAAGCAGGACCCTCTGAAACCTCTTGTATTAATTTGTACTGTCACTGTAATGTCTGCCTTCATATTGTAAAATGCAGCGCAAACTGTTGGCGCTATATAAAGCCTGTATAATAATAATAATAATCTCTCACTCCGACTGTGTCTGCTTTGAAGGAAATAAATAAAGCATTTCAGGATTTTTTTAATTAAAATATGCTATTTTTATTTACATTTGTACCAACTTGAACGTGAAGTCCTACCTACTGGATCTGACAGTTTTGTCTTACTGCAGTGGCCATTACAACACCAAATGATGGTGATACACTACCTTGATGAGATTTTCATACTGTGAAGTGCAAATATACTACTACTACTACTACTACTACTACTACTACTACTACTACTACTACTATTTCATTTCTGCTACGTCGGAGACACAAAATGCCATGGAAAAATCTCTCCCCTAGAGTCTTAAAGGTTGGTGGGTGATTCTACTACTGGGTTACCAACCCCAAAACTGAAATATCAATTTTATATAGAGCTGAGGTTTATTAAATGGAATTTTTATTTTATTATCACATATATACAGAATAACAGAAGCAAAATAAAGAAAACAAGAATGTATCATACCTTCCCTACCTTCCTTGTGAATTCTAGTTTTCATTTTTAGGATAATAATTTAAACATGTATGATTGGTGAATTTTCCCCCCATCAGATAGGAGACATAATTAAATGGACTTCAAATAACTAGACGGTGCTTCCCATAGTTGTGAATGTTAATGCTCAATGTACATTTCAGCATATTGAGCATTATCTCCACCCTTTCATGCAACACAATGATGTCCTCTCCCTTTTTTCATTATCTGTTAACTGAGAACAGTGCCGCTGATTACAAAGAGAGGCAGTTTGACTTCTGCAATAGGTCTTCCTCACTAATCCTCACTGTCATGAAAATTCTAACTGCTACAATGAATAAGAGGTTCAATCCATATTTGCCAGGCCTAATATGAAATCTGTCAGAGCCCAAATTAATGAGTTCCAAATTCCTTACATCACGATAACAGGTTAAGACTGGTCAATTAATTACATAAATCCTTCCCGATTCATTGTGCATTTTCAGCTGAGATTGTGTCTTACATCACTTCATGACACAAGGCCTTTTGGCTCTTGTTGTTGCATGGAAAGGCCCCATTTAAGCACAGGCTGCCTTCCACTGCAAATGTTAAATGTCAGATGTTAAATTTGCACTTTTCTGTAATTGCTTTTGTGGGGAAAAAATCAAATTAAAGTCCTCTGCTATTTCAGTGGGCGCTGTATGACTCAGATAAGGAATTTAAAAAACTACCAACCTGCAATTAGAAAATAAAGCAGGGTGCATATAAACAAATGCTGTATGTAGAAGTAAATTTCTTCAGTTAAATTCATTTTATTTATGTATTTGTTTATTTTATTTATTTATTTCAGGTATTTATATAGCGCCGTCAATTTACGAAGCGATTTACATATAGTATGCATTCACATCATTCCCTACCCTCAAGGAGCTTACAATCGAAGGTCCCTAACGTACATTCTAAAATTACAGATTTTAGGGGTGAAAGAACTAATATCTACAAAGCAGAATTTGGCCTGATCTGGATATCTGTAAAGGCTTAGCATTTCATACCAACACAGTTGGTGCCACATTAAGTTCATGGTTAACTTTTGGCTGGATCTTTCATGCTGCCTGGGATGACACCTCCGCATCCGTGCCTGCCGGACCTTTTCTACTTCTTATCTGGATATCCACTTCATACCAGGCCGTGATGTTATCACACATGCATGTGAGTTCTAAGTGCAACCTGGGATAAGTAGTTACTATTGGCACCAATGTCATTCATTTTTTGTGAGTGTTTTTATCCATTTAACTCTAGATTTCACATTATTTGGAGTGTGGTCATTTCAATAATAAATGCGCATCCAGTCCAATCCTTCAAAGAACGTCCATACATCAATATGAAGTCCCACATCCAAATGTGATAAACCGGCACCAAATAAAACAAATAAAAATATTTTGTGCTGAACAATTTTTTTGTGTCCTTTTCTTAATGCATCTCTTTCACCTCGTGATGGTAAAATTGCGCACTCCCCAGGGTTGTGACCGCTAATTAAAGGAAGGTCATAAAGTGCTTTGCTCACCTGTAGCTGGATACCTTGCTAAAGAAGCTGAGGGTAAAGGTGATGGACTGGCCAAGCATGTCACCAGACCTCCAAACCCTAATGAGCATCTGTGGGGCATCCTTAAACGGAAGGTGGAGGAGCGCAAGGTTTCTAACATCCACCAGCTCCATGATGTCATCATGGAGGAGAGGAAGAGGACTCCAGTGGCAACCTGTGAAGCTCTGGTGAACTCCATGCTCAAGAGGGTTAAGACAGTGCTGGAAAATAACGGTGGCCACACAAAATATTAACAATTTGGGCCCAATTTAGACATTTTCACTTAGGGGTGTACTCACTTTTGTTGCCAGTGGTTTAGACATTAATGGCTGTGTGTTGAGATATTTTGAGGGGACAGCAAATTTACACAGTTATACAAGCTGTACACTCACTACTTTACATTGTAGCAAAGTGTAATTTCTTCAGTGTTGTCACCAGCGGCAGCTGGTGTGTAAGGGGCGCTAGGGCGCCGCCTCCCCGCTGGCTACAGAAGAAGAAAAAAAAAAGTCAGCCCCGCCCCCCTGCAGGTGGCGCCGGTGCATTGACTTTCTTGTTTTCCTTTTTTTTTTTCGGCTCCTTGGCTGTCACATGACAGCCAAATAGTGAGCCTATTGGTCGGCCATTAAAAGCTATGAGTGTGCGCTGAAAAGGCGCACACTCATAGCTAGATTGGCTGCCCTGAGCCTCCGCTCAATGTGATTGGATGCGGGGCTGGGTCACTGTGGCAGCGGACGTGACTTCCGCTCCCACAGAGACCATGACCGCCGGGGACAGATGAGGGGGACAGCCGTTCTCCGTGTGCCGAACTCTGCAGACTCAGTGCGCTCTCCGCATGCCGAACCTCTGCAACAGTCCTGCCTGCTGGATGGGGTAAGTGCGGGGAGGGGCGGGAGATCTCTGCAATGTACCCCACATGTGTTACTGCCTGCAAACTGCCCCCACCTGTGTCACTGGCTGCAAACTGCCCCACCTGTGTAACTGCCTGCAAACTGCCCCCACCTGTGTCACTGCCTGCAAACTGCCCCCACCTGTGTCACTGGCTGCAAACTGCCCCACCTGTGTCACTGCCTGCAAACTGCCCCCACCTGTGTCACTGGCTGCATAACTGCCCCCATCTGTGTCACTGCCTGCAAACTGCCCCCACCTGTGTCACTGCCTGCAAACTGCCCCCACCTGTGTCACTGCCTGAAAACTGCCCCACCTGTGTCGCTGGCTGCAAACTGCCCCCACCTGTGTCACTGGCTGCAAACTGCCCCCACCTGTGTCACTGGCTGCAAACTGCCCCACCTGTGTCACTGCCTGCAAACTGCCCCCACCTGTGTCACTGGCTGCATAACTGCCCCCATCTGTGTC
>BLSH010008165.1:697217-708221 GCA_018402905.1 Glandirana rugosa
CCTGTCTAGCGGGGACAGTAGAGATACCGAGAACCTCCGGGCCCGCACTACAGTACGTTTTCATTTGTTTCGGCCCAAAGGCCGATCTTTCGTAATCATTTGGGCCGAGTGAAATAACACACTTCTAAAAGTTGAGGAAATCCCGAAGAAGTGCGATAATTCGACACACAAAGACTTGTAGATACCACACTTGTCCCTTGTGTCTCTTGTTACCAACCCCACTTGTTCAGGAATCATTTAGATGGAGTTAAATACACTTCTAGAAACTCTGGCTAAATGATTTTCAACTAGAATTGGAGGGACCGCCATACTAATAAAGTCTAAAAACCACGAATTCCTAAGAATTACAGGCCTACAATATAAAACACCAAATTTTCATGCAAAATAATTGTACCGCTTTCAGCACCAAAAATCTGAAATAATCATACCGCCAGGGAGGTTAAGATCAACTTTTAGTAAATCGGTCTCAAAGATCTTCACATAAATTGAGGTAGATTTACTAAGGACTTGTTCACCCCAACCATTGTTCTCTGTGTTCCCTGTTCACACCATAGATGTTCAGAAACACACAGCTTAATAGCGTGAAGAAGCCCTAAAGGAGTTGAAAATCTTCACACAATAAAGTGAGCCGGGTTTACTAATGCTTTCTAGCCGGAAACCCGGCTTTGTTTACTTTTGCATGACATCACGCCCGGGCCTCCAAGAGCCATAGAGATGACAGGGGCGATCTGTCCCTCGCATCTCTATGGCACTTCCTTCCGGCTGCCGCGATCCTGTTCTCCGGCTCATCAATCGCTCTAGTGAGTCGGTAAAGGCACCGGAGGGCAGCAGCCACTATAATCACTCTTACGGTGAAGGGAATCACAAGCCTCCCCACCCACCTCTATACTGATGGATTGAGGGAGGGAGGGGGGAGTATAAATTTCCTCTGCTCCGTGAAGGACATAAGCAAATTGCTTGTCACTCTAGTTCAGTGTTTCTCAACTCCTGTCCTCAGGACCCACTAACAGGCCAGGTTTGCAAGATAACTAAAATACATCACAGGTGATATAATTTACTGCTCAGTGACTGCAGTATTCTAGTCTGCATCTCCCCAAGGTAATAGTAAAAATCTGGCCTGTTAGTGGGTCCCGAGGACAGGAGTTGAGAACCACTGCTCTAGTTGGACTTTCTGTTCCTGAAAAAAAGGTCATTACTCACAGTTGGATTAACTCTTTGCGGCAAGACTGGGCACAGATGACATACTATATGCTACCAGGCAAAATTATTTCATTTTTTTTTTTTTCTGGGTTTACATCCACTTTAAGGTCTCTTTCACACTTGTGTAATCCTGAGGTCTATGGGCCTCAAGTCACATCAAAGTCAGATCAAAGTAGCACAGGGACTACTTTGAAGTTGCAGATATTGAAAACCATGGGGTACACCTTGTCATGCGACTTTGCAGTCCCAAGTCGCAGAACAAGTCATACAAGTGTGAAAGGGACCTAAATAAGCAATTTTTGCTGACATGGGTGATAGACAAGGAATGAATTTCATCCAATTCAGAAGGACTGAAGTTCAATTTGTGTAGGGCCAGCTTAGTAAATAGTAACATATGGTGAACTTAAAATAGCCTGGACTTTCAGACAGATTTTACCTACAGATAAGCTGCATTGATAGACTTCAAAGATAGATCGAGGGGAATTTATCAAAACTGGAGCAGCCAGAATCTAGAGCATCCAATCAGCTTCTAGCTTTCATTTTCAAAGCTTAGCTAAACATGGTGAAGCTGGAAGCGGATTTGTTGCCATGCGCAGCTGCTCCAGATTTGGTCTGCACTAGTTCTGATAAATTACACCCCCCTCCCTCCCCACCCCAGACCAATATGTAGTTGAGATAAGGAATTGAAAATCTCAAAATAAATTAAGGCTGATTTATTAAAGGAATGGAAGATCTTGTCAATACTTTGAGGCTGATTTACTAAAGGAATTGATAATCTGCACACAAATTAATGATTTACTAAAAAGGAGTCAAAGATATTTACACAATAAACTGAGGCTAATTTACTAAGGACTTGTTTACCCCAACAATTGTTTTCTATGTGCCCTGTTCACACCATACCACATGCACTGGTGTGCAGAAAAATGCAGCTCAATAGGCATGGTCTGAACAAGCTCTAAAGGAGTTTAAAATCTTCACACACTTTCAGTGTGTGCCGGACAGTAGTAAACTACGCTATTGCGCCCCCGTTGTCACCGCAGGTGGAATGGCGCTTTCCCCTCTCCCTGGAGCCTCGGTCTACCTATTCAAATTAATATATGAGCGGAATAGTAGAGGGTTCTGTTTGGGAGTCATACTAAGATCCGCAAGCTCAGTTGGACGCTCTGGAGGGTCAATAAACTGTACTGTCCGAACTGGGGGGAGTGACTTGCCCTCTGGAGCCTGAGGCAAACACGAACGTTGTTATAAAGGTTTGCTCTGATTATGGTAACGGATGTTCAACCAATATTTGTTTTCGCAGGCAGCCGAGGACATTGATTAATATTGAACTTAATCTTAATCATAATCTGTTTTAGTTCTGGATGGAGATAGCCCTGCAATGCTGATAACAGTTCGGAGCGCTCAGTTGTGATGTTGTGGATATTAATGTTTAGATAGCTCATGCTATTACATATAGAAACGTTTACACTTGGTGCAGCCGGGGGGAGTGGGGGGGAATGGAGCACCCACTTGCAGAGCTGGTTCCAACCCCTTTACCACCTAGGCTGGTACGAGTCTTCAATTTTGAAGAAAACAAGTACTGTTGGCAAATACCTCATTTGCCTAACTAGATAATTCTCTTACTTTTCTTTCTTCTTTACTCTCCTTATTCCCACACTCCTCTATCGACCACTTTCGTCCCTTCTTTCCCCTGTCCCTCTCCCCCTTCTTTCTTCTCCCTTGCCCCTCCCCGTGGTTAAGAGATGGAAATGATTAAACTGCTATCCCTGAATGTAAAGGGCCTGAATGCGCCAGAAAAGCGGTGCATCCTTCTATCAGATCTCAGACGCTCCCGGATAGACATTGCCTTCATCCAGGAAACCCATTTCCGTGAAGACAAGTTCCCCATACTTAAAAATCGATTCTACCCATTAGCTTACCACTCCACAAATGTAACAGCTAAGTCCAAGGGAGTATTATCAGTTTTACTGTCTGGTAAGCTGCCCTGGAAGCTTAGAGACCCTAATGGCCGATATCTATTCGTTAAGGGCCTGTTGGGGAAGGAGATGGTGACATTGGGGACAATTTATGCACCTAATGTCCACCAGGATACTTTTCTCCAACACACTTTGGATGCTCTAGTGGAGTTCAGAGAGGGTCAGCTACTATTAGGAGGTGATTTTAATGTCCCACTGCTCCCCACCATAGACACCTCATCGGGCAGTTCCTCTGTTCTCCCTGGTACCAGGGAAAGAGTTGCTAACTCTTTACACAAAGCCCAATTAATTGACATCTGGAGACTACACCACCCTGAGGAACGTGACTACACGTTCTATTCATCCCCACACAAAACCTACTCCAGGATTGATTTTCTCCTGGTCCCCCACAGTCAGCTTTCGGCCGTCAAATCTACCTCCATTGGCAACATAACGTGGTCAGATCATGCCCCGGTCACTATGACTTACGCATTCTCCGAAGCATCCTCCTTGAGACCCCGTTTCTGGCGTCTAAACGAGAGCCTCCTGCAGACACCGGAAGTGTTAGCAGACATTTCCAAAGGATTGACCCTATACTTTCATACAAATGGCAGAGGCGAATGAGACCCAGGAATTCTATGGGAGGCCCATAAAACGGTCATAAGGGGGGTGTTCATTAAGCATGGATCCCGACTTAAAAAAGAGCGCAATGCGCCCCTCTCCTGGACCGGTTACACAACCTTGAACACCGACACAAACATGCCCCTTCCACTGCATCGGACACTGAACTCATACTCCTTCGTAAACAGATCACGGATCTGTTACAGTATAAAGCGAAAGCTGCGCTGCAAATATGCCGTAGATTTGGATACGAATCGGGGGACAAATGCGGGAAACTGCTAGCTAAACTAGTCAGGGAGAAACCATCGACTACCTACATACCTATTATAATTACTACCCAAGGGCAGAAAATAGTCCTTCCAGCTCAGATATCCCAGGCATTTGGCAACAACTACAATTCTCTTTACAACCTACCAGATACTGCACCCCCACAAGCTGAGATAGATGCCTACATAGTGAAATCTCTCCTTCCTTCACTCCCCAAGGAGGCGAGGGCAGAACTAGACTCCCCTATTACACTCATGGAACTACAACGAGCCGTGAGCTCGACGAAACCAGGAAAGGCCCCCGGGCCTGATGGCCTTACGTTAGCTTACTATCAAACACTTTTGCCCATTTTGGGCCCCTACATGGTGACACTATACAACGCGATAGGCTCGGGCAAATCCTTTCCCAGAGATACACTGAGAGCCCATGTGTCACTTATCCCTAAAGAAGGCAAATATCCTATGCAGTGTGGTAGCTACAGGCCCATATCACTGTTAAATGTGGATCTGAAGCTATTTACCAAAATTTTAGCTACCAGGCTAGCCCAACATCTACAATCTTTGATCCACCTCGATCAGGTGGGCTTCATCCCCACCAGAGAGGCACGCAACAACACAACCAAAGTTCTGAACCTCCTACATGTGGCCACCTCAACTGATACACCATGCGCCTTCCTTAACACCGACGCCAAAAAGGCATTTGATAGGGTGAACTGGAAATTCATGTTCTCAGTGCTTTGTTATGTAGGGATGGGAGATATTCTGATCAATTGGATAAATGGAATTTACCATAACCCAACCGCCCAAGTAAAAGCCAACGGAATTCTGTCCGAGCCCTTCCCCATCAGAAATGGCACACGGCAGGGATGCCCATTATCCCCCCTTCTGTTTGCCCTTTCCCTTGAACCTTTTCTGTGTACGGTTAGGCTGAACCCAGACATCACAGGCCTGACTGTGGGGACTACCCAACATAAAATATCCGCCTATGCGGACGACCTCTGCTTTACACTTACAAACCCCGCTATATCCTTCCCCAATCTCCTTAAAGAATTCGCCACATATGGCTCCCTGGCAAATCTAAAAATTTATTTCAAGAAATCGGAAGTAATGGGGGTAAGAATGACACAGACGATGCGTGCGACCCTACAGACCAATTTTAATTTTAAATGGACCTCAACGGCGTTAACATACTTGGGTACGCTCATACCCTGCGATATCTCCCGCACCTACGGGTTGAATTTCCCACCTGTGCTGACAGAAATCCGTGCCTTGTTGGCACAATGGCATTCATTCCTGGTTCGGCAGAAGTAACCTTTTAAAGATGTGCATATTACCCAAACTTTTTATTTGTTCCAGGCACTATCAATTAAAATCCCCTCTGAATACTTTAAACAGGTCCAAGCTCTCTTCACCCAGTTCGTATGGGCACATAAGAAACCCAGACTCCCTCACTCACAATTATCATTGCCCAAACACTATGGTGGACTAGCGCTGCCGGACATATGCAAATATTATCAGGCAACTCACTTACGTAGGGTTATAGACTGGTGCCGCCACTCTGACCTTAAACTGTGGGCGCAGATAGAACAACAGCAAACACCCGTACCATTGAAAAGGGCACTTTGGTGCTTCCGTAAACTGCCGCCTGAACTAAAAACACACCCGTTGATTGGCACCACTCTTTCTCTTAGTTGGCAGGTCTCCATTCAGAGGCACCTCACGTCCGCTGAATCTCCCCTATACCCTATTCTGGACAATCCAGACTTCCCGCCAGGCCTGAACACACGAGAATACCAAACTCTACGCCTGACAGGCCATACTCGAGCGACTGACTTTATTTTAACGGACCGATGGCCTTCCATTACAGACTTGACAACCACTGACGGACCCTTTCTTCTTCCATTCTGGAAGATACCAAATCGTTTTGGCAAATTCAAATGAATTTAACAGTAAGGCTGGCCATACATTATACAATTTTATTCTTTTTGATTTACCAAAACCATGTGAGAAGAGGTCAAACTTAAACACAGGCCATTGCACTGCCTTGGAGGCAAGTCTCAAAGGAAATCAAACATGAAAAATGGCCAGCTTAAAGAGTAAATCCACTTTTGTGGAGAAAAAAAAATAAAATAAAAACACATCATTCCCCTCTGGGTGATCTATGTACATTGCAAGGATTTTAACAAACTTTGTTGCAGATTCCATCCTTTTGTTTTTCTGAAGAAATCCCTGTGTGCCTGTCTGTGTCCATGTGGTAATTAAATCTAATGGGAGTGATTTTATAATTATCGATCAGCTGCTGCACCTGCATGGATCTAATGAGGAAAATTGCAGGGTCTGCATCTCTTTAGACATGTTCCTATTGTGATTATCTCACCAAAAAAATGGCATTTTTGTTGCAGGGGATGCCCGATACCTGACTTCTTAGGCCAGACTTCTGGGAAAATCAGTGAGCCAATCATGCAAGCAACAAATGACATATCTAGGGGGCTTTCTGTACACATTCTGTGTACAAAACACCTTCAGGTAGCCATATTGCATGGCATTTACTGAAAATTACAGAGCTGCAGATTAAAAAGGGAAGGTAATTTTTAATAACATTCAATTGCAATATGACTTGTGACGCAATTGTATATGCTATACTTTTTTTTTTTTATTTGGCTTTTTTTCTTGTTCCTGCTGAATCAACTGATGTGTTCCATGGATGAATGAACCTTCAGTGCAGGCTACTGAATTCTGACAGCAAGTACCTGTGGCAGCCAGAATACCCGAACAGTGTCTACATCTAATTGGATGAGGTTTAATGTAGATTAAAGTGGATGTAAACCCACCACTCACCCAGTATAGACTAATGGCACAGTATTAATGTATATGTACATGCAAGTCTCCTGCATGTATCCCTACCTTGCAAATGTCCTTCGTTTAAGCACTAGCCGCTCTGTAAATTTCTCACTTTGTGGATTTCTCACTTTGCTGGAACTCGGTGGGTGGAGTTGTGATGTCATAAGACTCCCCACCCACCCCTATACTGAGAGATTGAGGAGGAAGGGAGAGGGGAGTGTAAAACGTTCTCTAATCAGTGAAGGAGATCGGCAAATTGCTTGTCACTCACAGAGCACCGGGCTGATCATCTGTGTATTTCCCTGTTAGTCTGACTTTCTCTTCCTGAAAAAAAGATAAGGTCATTCCTCAGTTGGATTAACTCTTTGTGGCAAGACTGGGCACAGGTGACATGACATGCTATACTCTACCAGGCAGAATTAATTTTTTTGGGGGGGTTTACATCCACTTTAAGGTCCCTTTCACACTTGTGCAACTTAAAGCAATGCCTGTGTAATCCTGAGGTCTATGAGCCTCAAGTTGCATCAAAGTCGGATCAAAGTAGCACAGGGACTACTTTGAAGTTGCACAGATATTGTAAATCATGGGGTACACCTTGTCCTGCGACTTTGAAGTCCCAAGTCACAGGACAAGTCGCACAAGTGTGAAAGGGGCCTAAATAAGCAATTTTTGTTGACATGGGTGATAGACAAGGCCACCCATGGAATGAATTTCATCCAATTCAGAAGGATGGACTGAAGTTCAATCTGTGTAGGGCCAGCTTAGTAAATAGTAACATATGGTGAACTTAAAATAGCCTGGACCTTTAGACAGATTTTACCTACAGATAAGCTGCATTGATAGACTTCAAAGATAGATCGAGGGGAATTTATCTGGAGCAGCCAGAATCTAGAGCATCCAATCAGCTTCTAGCTTTCATTTTCAAAGCTTTGCTAAACAAGGTGAAGCTGGAAGCGGATTTGTTGCCATGTGCAGCTGCTCCAGATTTGGTCTGCACTAGTTCTGAAAAATTACCCCCCTCCCTCCCCACCCCACACCAATATGTAGTTGAGAAAACCATACCAACAGAAACCTTAATTCAACAATCTTTATTGAAATACACAGATTCAACATAAAATGTACAACATAATTCAATCTAAAACATACATAGCAAATTCAAAGCAAAACAAAAAAAGACCAGCAGCACCTGTCCAGACAGAACAGTACATATACATATAAAGTACTATATGGCATCTCGCACAGCGTTTCACATTGTAGTCAGCTGTCCTGACCGGCATAAAGTGCATACAGTCTTGTTGAAAAGTAAGTGTGTGTGAGTGTAGGTAGGTTGGATTATGGATGGAGAATATGGAATTGAGATGTATAGATAAATTGTTCCCGGTATACACATTGAAAATATAAAAAAGTTTTTTTTTTCGTTTTACTGACAGACATTGCTTTCACAACCAAGACTCCTTGTTTAATAAGGCAGGTAAGCAATAATCTGAAGTAACCAATCAACTTCCATTGTCTCCTCTACTCCCAAAGGATGAAAGGGTTACTATAAAGCTCAGTGTAGTAAAATGTACCAGTGTGTTCTTGATTCACTTACAAGCTATAACTATCAAATAAATACATATACGGTAATCATCTCAGTTGAGCCTACATTATAAAAATAAAAGAATCTTGAAGTTGAAATAAATGGCTGTTCTCTACAGCAGTGTTTCTCAACCTCAGTCCTCAAGGCGCACCAACAGGTCATGTTTTCAGGATTTCCATTATTTTGCACAGGTCATTTAACCAGTTTCACTACCTTAGTAATTACCACAGCCGAGGGAAGTCCTGAAAACATGACCTGTTGGTGAGCCTTGAGGACTGGAGTTGAGAAACACTGCTATACATGCTGTCTACATCTGTCATTTTATTTAAACTATCTACATTTGCAACATATTCTATTCTATGTTTAAATAAAATATACATGGGTATTGTCAGTAAAATGAAAATGTAACATAACCTCTACTTCCTGTACAATGTTAAATATCACTTCAATACCATTATCTGAAAAAATAGTATTTATCTTTTTTTCATCTTTTCCAGAGAAATGGACTGGTTTGCATATTTTCAAACTTTGGTTCCCTTTAAGGCATTTTGGAGTAATATTGTATGTGCTTAAACATAAAGATCCTTACTTCATAAGTCAAAGATTAAAGTACACCAGAAGATCGTTCTGTACTCTATTCTAATCGCAGATTAAGTCTGGTTACTAGGAGTTTCTGCAAACAACCAATCTATGCACTACTCTAGTCTATATGCCTGGTAATGTTTCCTTCATAATAAAATTATGACAGCATTTCAGTAGGAAACTAATGAATTGCACGTCTGGATCTGTACAGGAGAGGAACGGAGGTCTACTTCAAAAGGTGATGGAGCCAAGACCATTGTCCATGCATCTGCTTGCTCTTTGCAGGGTTTGCAGTCTCATAGAAAACTGGCATCAACTGGGTGTCCGAGCACGGATGAACTGTTGGGAAATGAATGCAAAAAATAAAGATAAGATACAAAACGTACACACACGCATATATACTTATTAATCATACACACAAAAATATTTTATTTCTGAGTGTATTTAAATTAGTTATAATGTTTAACAGTAAGAATTTTAAAGTGAATTTGGAGAATTGCTCCACCTTTCGCAACCTATACAGCATATTGCATTTAATGAAAACTAGCAATAATTTTATTCACATACTTCTAAGACTATGTTCACATGTATGGTGTGTTTGTGCAGAAACATCATGGGTACAGCAGCCTTCTGCTGTACCCATGGAAATTCAGGGGAAAAAAAAAAAAAAAAGTTGTTTAAATCACGCTGCACTGTCACATGGTGCCACAGCACCATACAATTTGGTGCACACAAAAATCGATACACATTTTCTGATACATGGGCGGCATTAAGAATTTTTTGCACTCCCCACCCCCCCCCCCCCTCGTCTATTAATTAGCAGTGTATTTTGGTTGCACAAATGTTAACCACTACAGCCCGGAAGGATTTCCCCATGTTCGGACCAGAGCACTTTTTGCAATTAGACACTGCGTAGTTTTAACTGACAATTGCGCGGTCGTGCGACGTTGTACCCAAACGTCATTTGCGTCCTTTTTTCCCCCCCACAAATAGAGCTTTCTTTTGGTGGTATTTGATCACCTCTGCGTCATTTGTGTATATATATATATATATATATATATATATATATATATATATATATATATATAAAAAACAAAAATGTATTCATCAGTTTTGGCCGATATATACACACAAACCACGAGAATTTCTGGTGTTTATACCATTTTTTTATTTTTCATTAGTAATGGTGGCGATCTGCAATTTTTATCAGAAGTTTGATATTGGGGTGGCCATGTCAGACATTTTTGACCCTTTTTTGGGACCAATGCTATTTATACAGCAATCAGAAATTTAAATATCCACCGATTACTGAATAAATGTCATTGGCAGTGAAGGGGCTAACCTGCAGAGGGTGATCTAGGGGTTAACTGTGTTCCCTAGGCATGTTGTAACTGAGGGGGCTGGGCTGCCAGGGGCATAAGAGATCTAACTGATCCTAGTGACAGGGATTAGTAGATCTCTTACATGCCGCCTGACAGAGCGGGGAACTGCCGTGTTTACATCGGCGGATCCCCATTTTTCTTCTCTGCCAGGACATTGCGGGTAGACTTCTATGTCCGTCGGACCCACGGCCACACTGCTGCAGAGTGTGGCGGGCACGAGAGCGCACCGGCGGTGGTGCGCTCCCGCCCGCTAGCTGTGCACGAGTGAGCCATTTATAAATGGAGATTCACGGGACAGGGCCACTCTGTAGCAGTAAATGTACGCGACATGGTCGGGAACAGTTTAGCCTATAGGCTAGGATAAGAGCAGCAGTAAAAAAAAAAAAAAAAAAATAACCACTGTACTGAATTACTAAAACAGGAAGCACAGCAGGTGGAGGAAATGAAAAAAATTGCCTGGTGAGATTTACAGTTTATTTAAAAAAAGAAAAATATATATATTTTGCGAGTTTGTGGATGTGATCACATTCTCTCCACGTGGGCTTATTTGCAGTGCCCATTAATAAAAAAAAAAGTAT